>JAOSYY010000007.1:13281433-13312438 GCA_025727935.1 Hebomoia glaucippe
CTAATATATAAAATTCTCGTGTCACAATGTTCGTTCCCATACTCCTTCGAAACGGCTCGACCGATTCTTATGAAATTCATATGCATATTCAGTAGGTCTGAGAATTGGCTACTATGTATTCTTCATCCCCCTAAATATTAAGGGTAGTCCAACCCTAAATTTTTATTTTTTGGAAAAAAAAAATCTTTTTTTTATTTAAAAATATACACAACTCCAAAATTTCACCCCTAAACTTTATATATTTATTTTGCAAAACGACGTTTGGTGGGTCATCTAGAAGGTATATAAGTAAGTGTATATGAAGTACCGTGACTTGCAGGAACGGTAGAGATCTTTATTCTTTACAAGCAAAAAATCTATGCTCTGTACGACCAAAACACTTTCTTATATTGTTCCGCGGGTTGTATCAGACTAATCTAGTACTAAACGATTTGTTCATATCACTCAGACACAAGCGGTCGTATAAAAGCTATAAACTTGAACTAAAGACGTAAAAGTATTTTAAGTATTCGGAAATAATTTCCGGTTGTGGCGCTTGTTGAAGAAGTGACATAATCTTTCGACTGATGCGAAAAGCTACGTCTATTTCCATTAAAATGTCTTAAACGCAGTTTTCGGACTAGGGATGTCACTGAAAAAAATAGCAGGCTCCAGAATAATTCCAAAGCTTCCTTCGAGTTAGATAAATATTATTTATGAAAAATAAATATATATTTTCAATTCTGCTATGAAATAATATTAGACGTAAATAGAGCGTGTATGAAGTGTTAGAAAAAAAACTGAATTAACCCAATTTTCATGGTTTATTGGTTCATTAATATTCCAGCAGCCTAAGTTATTTATCAGATTTCAATTGTTATATATTAATGTTATAAGTATTAGTATTGTGTTTAAATTTTATTTGTATGTATAATTGCTTTTACGAGTTGTTTATTCCAATGGTTTTAAAACTAAAAAAATCATATTTTTAAAACGATTTATTAGCGTTATTTCGCTGCAACATCTTAGTCCAGCTGTTTTTTGTTATCCTGCTTCATTGCTGGTTCTCTTTTTAGTAATAAAGTAATTTATTTTTTATGAAACTATCGTTTCATTTAGCTGTACTTATTAGATGGAGCGTAAATAATGCTAATAAAAAGTGTTAAAATTATGTCTTTTTTGGTCAGGATCAATTTTTTTTCGTCCCTTCATCAAAGGTGTCTATTTTAAGCGAAACTAATTTTTATATTTCACGATCCTTTTTTGAATGGTAATTTAGAGTTAAAATTTCCATTTTCCTCCCACCATCTCATCGATACACCGTTGCGGCAATAACAAAATCCATTGTGATTTACCTCCATTACTACAGTTTTCTAGCTTCTAAATACTTCAAGATACGAGTATATGGAAGCATTAACAATTTTTATTGGTAACCTATAAAATTAGTACAACAGCTCATTAGTTGCTCGGTCGGCCCGGCGTGCGGAGCCTTGCATCATAAGATTATAATTGTTCATATCGACGGAAGGGACTTGACGAAACCCCGCAACTGAGCTATGAAGGCCGCCAGACGCTCCGGTTTAATTATGACTAAAGTTTCTGTTTTTAAATATACAAATTCGTCAGCATATATTTGGTGTCGCACTAAATTAAACCTGAAATAAAATTGGAACAAAACATAATTTTTATAAAGCGTATTTATTAGATACTTTAAAAAACAATTTGAACTCTTTTCGAAGACTTAATGCAAGTCGCAATTTGTCCATAAAAAATATATTTATTCTTTGAATTAGATTCAAAGTGACTTCGCATTTTGGAATATAGAATAAGATTTTTTTATTTAGATTAATTAAATTACTATATTTAGCGCTTAGCGCCATCTAGTAGTTATTAGCGTAAATAATATTTTAAATATAGATTCTTATGTTGATAAGACTTTCAACTTAAGGTTTATTAAATATAAGCAGAAAATTATTATTATTTTGATTACTATAATATTGTTTACAAAATACTATTCTTCTTTTTTAAATATATAAAATTACTTAAATATAATGATTGCGAATTTCTATCACCTATCAAAGAATAAATAAACTTATTTCTTAGATTATATTCTGATAGTAATATAATTTAAAACTAGATGACGCTGTTGTATATATAGTTAGAGCCGTCTAGCGTCATAATTTAGTACTATTTTAAATGTCGTTGTTAATGTGACTTTTTCATTTAATATCCTATTGTAGATGTCGCTAGGAGCACGGTTTTACTACTTTTGATGTGATAATACATACTTGTATTACATACGGAATAATTAAAAAAAGGTCTGGTACGTAATGTTTTAATAGAAGGTAAATAACCTGGATCAAATACTGCGACTCGCGTGGATAAAAAAGGAAAATATTGAAATTTTGAAAATAAATTCTACTGTTGTTTTCAATATAATAAATAATAAATATTATTAATTTTTAATTTTATAATATAATCAATATCGCCTTTATGAATACTTGTACTATATTCCAATATATCGTGTTTATATTTATAATATAATATTAGCCGTTATGAGGATAAGATCAAGGAATTTGTTATTAAAGATTGTATTCAACGAAATCTTCTTTAGTCCAAGTTAAAGGTATAAGTATTGTAAGTTGTAGTCCAGATATGAAAATGGCCTAGACCGTTACTTTATTTATTTATTATACTTCTAATGGGGATCGAATCCTTGGCTTAAGTCCAAGTATTACGCATATTTTATAATATTTAATGTGTTAGCCTATTCTTGCAAGAAATTGGTTCAAGTATGGTAATCGACCTTTATAAAAGTTACAAATAAGGTACAATAATGTTTTCATAGGTTTTTAATGATTTAAAAAATGTATGATAATTTGAATCTGAATGATGAGTATGCACACACATAATCTTGTAGCCAAAAAATTGGAATTATTATAAAAATTTTGATCTATGCTACATTTCATTATATCCTATATTTATTATTTATAATTATTCAATATAGACCAGAGTAGGCTATGAGCTTTAAGATACATTATTATGATAAATAGAGCGTGTATTTTTCGTAAATTTTATTACATATAAGAAAGATAACTAACTTTACGAAACTTTTCGTGTCTTGTTGTATATTTTCCTTAAGTTACAAAATAGTTTTTCAAAAAGAAAAAGTAGATGTTTCTATTAGATTTTTAAAAAGACGATGTATTAAGAAAAACACCAAAATATCATCATCTGTTAATTTATTTCAAGTCAATCAAGTTCTAAAAGTAACACCAAAAATATAATTTGTAATTTATTTACAATCGCGTAACTCACATGGTATCAGTTCGTTGATAAAAACTAAGAGTACATTTTACAAGTACATTTAAATTAAGTTAACATAAATAAGCACCTTATACATATACACTAAAAGTCTTTTCTAAAAAGGCATTTGTTGCCGGCTAGTAATA
This sequence comes from Hebomoia glaucippe, assembly GCA_025727935.1. NCBI lineage: Eukaryota > Metazoa > Arthropoda > Insecta > Lepidoptera > Pieridae > Hebomoia > Hebomoia glaucippe. The sequence continues at coordinate 13,284,865 of JAOSYY010000007.1, forward strand.
CTAGTTGAGATTAGGAAAATTTTAATACTTCGTACAACACACTGATGTCACAACATGAGGAAATATCCGACATAAAAGCAATTCTCTTGGGAAGAGTTAGTGCATTTACAGCGCATATTCCTTCTATCCAAGTACAACTTAACACTGACAGAAGACACAAAATAAATAAGGACAGACACAAGACATAGAGCAGGACACAGAAAAGGAACTTACTGATACTTAAGCACTAGTTCAATAAATTAAAATCACTAACTAGAGAATACTAAATATCACAGAGCGAGTACCCATTACTTAATCAACAAAATGTTTCGTCAAGCAACTCAGTAGTACGTCAGAGAGCATACTCTTAAATTCTAACAATAAATAAGTACAAGCGACAACATATTTCACGCACGATAGAAATCCTATCTCAACTTGAAGACATTTTATTTCTTAACCGTTTGTTGTCTTTCTTTCCTTGCAGTTTCGCGTGGAAGGCGGCGCATTTCTTGTCAGTTTTCTTGCTTAATGGACATCTGAATTCTGAGTACCAATTGTTTAGTAAGTTGCCGTAACCTCTAAACGCGATGTAATCGTTTTTGAGACACTGCGTCGCGTCAACTTTCATCTCCAACGAGTCTAATTTCATTTTGTTTATGTCGAATGTTGGTACAGGCATGTTGACAGCAACCATATTTTCTTCTATTTCAGCTAAAGTATCATGGAGTCGGTTAATTGTTTCATCTAATAGTTTCTCCCTTAACGCTACATAACTAATGAAAGGGTCATCAGACAAATCCAGTTGAACATTACGGAGTCTCTTGAAAATTTGTTCATATTCTTGTAGTGCCTTGTACAGCTTCGGCATCAGATAGATAAACTGTAACAAAAGAGAATATAGATTAAAAAACAATTGTTATATTTGAAACGAACTATGATATTCTAGAGTGAACAGTTTTGATACTTAAACTTTTAATCAAATGTAAGTGAATTACTACAATATTGTGAATAAAGTTATGATCCTATATTGTTAATATGTGCGTCACTATAAAGCCCTTTATCGTGAATATTTAACGACGCAGCTAATTGGTGTCGAGGCCTCATGATCCAGTGTTTTGATCCGTGTAACTATTGGAATGTCATTATTCAGTCTCAAACATTGTGCCGACATAAGTAGATTTTATGTAAATAAAGAAAACGATGAGAACAATAAACTGTTGTTCTTGTTAATATTGATTTCACAAAATATTGCCTTTTTTTAAATTTTGAATTGTTTCGGCATAAAAGGTTACATAAAGATTTTTATAATTTATTGTAACATTATCTTAGTAACTCAGTGAAATATAATTGATATATGCGGTAAAACACGAGAAGGCGAATACTTAATCGTTTGTGGATTGGGAAGGACATTTGTTCAACAGTTTATAATGCAGCAATTAACGTTCTATATTTGTATTTACATCATCACGATGGATCGTTTATTTGTAATGGATTTATTCAAGATTCTATCAACGTTTAATGTAACATTTTGCTATCTAAATGTAACAATTTCTATTGGTTCCATTGTATTAACATCGTAAAAAGTTACAAGAATTTAATTATATCTTTTGTTGTCTATGGTTTACAGATCTAAAAAATTAACATGTACGTATTTAAGTAATGAAATCTAAAGAAATCTTGAAGCGACAGTTTTCATACATCTGCATGTTAAAATAATTTATTTGAAAAAATAATTGTCAAATGTCTATGAATATATTTAGTGAATATTAGATGAAAACGTCAATGGAATGAAATAATTATTTTTACAATATATGGTAATAGCTAAAGCGAAATATATACAAAAGTTATCAGATAAAGGTGTATAAATCAAAGGAGCTGTGACAATAACACGGCCGAAGTGATATTAGTGGCAGTACGCACGAATCCTTACAGCGATGATGGATGTCAGACAAAACTCGGTCTACAGGAACAACCGGTTGCGACAATTGTAATACATTGTTTTTATCATTAATCCGTAGACATTAGCCTTTTTATGACAACTGCACAATTTTCCTGAGGTGGAATAACAATGTACTTCATATTTTACTGTATTTAAACATGTGAAGATTAAATTATAACGACTAAGGACTTTTTGTTTTTGTGTGTTTATTGTCTTCTTCAAATAATATGGATAGTAATAAAATATATTTATAAAACTTAAAGAATAGAATGAAGTTATATAATATTATTATATATGTAGGTTAACCAATATCAAGTTCATTGTTACACATTCCAATAGAAACAGGAAATATTATACTGAATTATTAACCGGCTTAATTTATTATGTCATTGTCATGTCTGAAAATTGTGTCTCACAGCTGTGAGTAAGAATTTCAGGAAAAGAGTCCACGTGATCACATGGATGAATGAAATCATCTCATTCACCATTCCCGGAACGGGGACTCAGTGACCACTAGACGTAGCGCCACTTGTAATTAATGCTATCTAAACTGAATCAGACATGAATTCTGATTCATATAACCGTATGCCAAGCGCGTGTTTAAATGGCTGGTAACAAGCGATTCTAAAATTAATCTTTAATCTTTTACGGTTCATAAAACTATTCAGATAGGATATTGTAATGGGAGAAATTGTCGAGTGCTATAATAAAAGCGTCGAAGCCTGAGAGCAAATATGGCCGAGGATAAAGCTGAAAACCCGACAATGAGCCGTATTTTCGCTTTAAAGTTAAGCTTAACCTGAGAAACGTGTCGAAGACAAACGCGTTGCGCCGGAATCGTAAGTCCACATTAGTCTCACTTGGACAAATAATGTGTTTTTAACATTTCATGTTGTTTTGTTAAATCGTAAATACTGAACAAACACTTAGCCATAGGTATGAGCTTGCGCTGTCAACGTGAAAGCGTTCCGTGTTAACATCAGTGGAATGTCTGCCCTTTAGTCTACGCTTGCTGAAATACATAATCCTTATTTACGACGAGATTACTTAACCCTTTAACATAGCAGCGGGCACAATACGCATGACGCTTTGTTTAGTTCTGAGCCAACTATTCAAGGTAAACTATGCAACACGCAATAATATTATTAGATTTGAAATCAAACAAGTAAATTATGATTTAAACGTCTATAAAGAACTTATTGACAACCTATTTTCAATTGTATACATATTACTCTTATTCATTCGTTCATTCATCAATGATCTTCGGTTTTAACAAATCATTGAAGTGGAATTAATTTTAAATTGTTAATAAGTCAACTGAGCACCGAAATATTCTGAGATCACTTGAATTCTAACGCTTTCCTTTGCCCAAAGTTAAATATTTAAGTTTCTTAAGTGGCCATGCATTGACGAACTGTCGAAACATACACAAGAATTATTTAATATTCATTGACATTTATATTAGGCGACTCGACACTGGCATGTTAGAAGATTATTTAGTCTATGGTGGGTAAGGCAGAATACTCTCTGTATGTGTACAAGGACATCGGACACTTCGTATGCACACATTCATTGTCTCGTGTCACATTAACTTTTGTGTACTAATTAGTGGGTGTCCAATATGAATACGTAATAGAAAGTCGCGGTCCAGATGTATGCTCGGTAAATAATAAAAGCTTTGAAAGATCCGTTACAATGCGTTTGTGGATATTTTAAAAGCGGAGGTGGAATGATGAATATTTAAAGAAAAGCTCATTTACCGCTTTGAACCTTAGCTTTTAATTATCGTGGAATCGGCTTGCAAATAACTTCTGTTTGTTTAATGAATTAGTCGGTGTGAGTCAAAACGTTTCTTTTCATTGATATGTATGACATACACAAACGTGTGGAAACAACATTTAAGGGAAACTGCATTGAAAGAGAATTATCAGCTTTTTATGTTCAGACAATTTTTAAACATAGCTTTTAGTTAAGCAACATTGTAATAAAGTTTGTAAGGGTGCTATTTAAAAGTATCTCTTTTAGTTTAACTTAAATAAGTTGTTTGGCATTTACGGATCGCGTGCGTGGCTCTGTTCGGTGGTCGGTATCCATCTATGCAAATTTCCTCGAAACATTTAACTGGCTACTTCAGCCTCGCTCCCACTGTAGGAGTGCAGAAGCTCCAGAATCACAGGTCACCAGCCTTACTTGAACTTTTTCCCTCGCTTATTATGGTGTTCCAACAATAAGAACGGACATTTATTTGCGGTCATTATTCATTGGGTATGAGTTGTAGAGCCACGTTGTGTTTTTATTTAATTACTGCGATATGTTACCTTCTATGATTATTCATTTGAACTTTAAGGACTTGTAATTGTAAATAGTAATAGAATAAAGATTGACGTCCAAATTGCGATTAATGAACATTATTTTCTGAACTAATTTACGAATTAAGTGCGGCACTGAAAATTAAGGGTTAGCACTTATAGTTATTGCTCTTAAGTACAACGTGAAGTAAATAAACGGGGCACAAAGGCCGCCATATGTAATTTGGCCCGACGAAACCTCATTTAAGTTGCAACGGTACAGTCTCGGTTCAGGCTAATATACCGGGGGATTCTTTGTCTCAAATAAGGCAAAAATAAATTAAAAATGATGTAAAAACAGTGAGAAAACAAAACGAGTGTGTACTGGTCCATCCCATCAGACGCGGAATGATCGGGCCACGGTAATTACACTGTCAGTGCTTAAAGCTCACCTCAAATATTTAATGCGTCTTTCGAACTATTATGCTAATCATAAGTTGAGAAATAAAATTGATACCTATTAATTTAGCACAATACAATTTTGGTCATCACTCGATATACCAATATTAGATATAAAAAACCGAAATAATCGTTTATGTGACTCAGTGATACGTTCTTCATGTTAAGACTAAAGCACCAAAAGCAACAAGAAAAATATTGTTTCGGTTGAACAGAGATATCTTAAGTTTTAAAATACGGATATATAATAACGTTTACCCAAGCAAAATGATTAGTCGTCATAAAATTATGTAAAAAGAAGTTTTATCTATATTAAGTACGTATAGTACCTATCAATATTTTATATACATTTTAAATATCGAAACAAATTAAATACATTTAAATTAAAGTAATTTCACGAAGAAGTAGAGTAGTAGTTTAAAACATGTTCTGTAGTTATAATCTTAGTTTCACCTATTTGTGCTAGAATCGAATTCCTACATGCGAGTACCTATTTATAGGATCTGGGACTTTTAAATGTCTGATCAGTGATCGGGGTGAATAAAAAAATTAATTCTTCTTCATAGTGTTATACACTTATTCTAACTGCGTTATTAAACTACATGCAAGCTAAAGTTTCCATTCTAATTAAAACTTATAGAGACAAATTAACATACCTTTCTTTCAGTAATCGAGCTGCCCGACTTCCTCGTTGCCCTGTAGTCATGAAAATGAATATCGACAAAGTTGACTGTCGGCAACCAACTTGGCATGCCGTCCCTGTACTCTCGGGTTTCATTCAACATCTTCTGCCCTTGATCGAAATACCTCTTTGTATTTCTTAACTTGTGTTTTATCTTCCTAGTTGCATTCTTGTAACTCTCTACAGTTGGGTTTTTTGGTCGTTTTAACGAAGATATATCTTTGGTAAGTTGCGCCATGGTATCTGGCTGTCGTCTCTGATGCCGCCTCCTGTGTTCGATCGAACGAGCTTCAGTAGGCATTATACACATGGCTATTATTACTACTACAGTTACAGCCACCAATAGCCTTTTGGGAAAACCTGCAACAAAGAAAAGTTGATTTATTTATTTTTTATTTATGAATTGTGTCGTTTATGGGCTCTATTTGTTGAATTATTAAAATTATAATAACTCAGGAAATGCATTTACTATGTATCGTTTTACCGAGCAATATTGGTCATTGTACAACTAATATTTAAATTAAAAAGTATGTATATATAAATACAGAGTCTAAAAACTAACTCTAAAAAACCTCTATAGGTGCGGGATACGTTCTCATGGCGTTCAGGAGGCATAAAAAATAATAAGCTCCGAGATTTTAGTAAACGCATCTACGATGCTCATTATCATGTGCACAAAGCGTAGGTTCGTATAATCTTCATCTCCAGGCGACTTTCTCACCGACCATTAGCCTGTGCTTGGAACACGCACGTGATTTTTTTTCATAAGTCAGTGCTCGGATGGACGAGTTTTTATTTTAATTTCCGAATGCGACGCCAGCGCTGCGCTTGCGCACAATTGCACGAAAATGGCACAACACTATTCTTTCGATTTATCGTTTGACTGTTATTGAAGGTTTTGATGTTTTGCGCCGACTCATAAAACATATTTTATGTTCGTACACTGACTCGTAATTCCCAGAGCGACGTTTTCGAACTTTTTAAGAGATAGGTTAGGCTTTGTAAGCCTGATGTGCTAAAACGTAGAAAGTTGCCCTTTGATGTTGTGTGTTTGTGCTTCATACATTTACATTTTGTTCTAAACGAATACACAATATTAAACAAGAGGACTATGAGTATTTATTTTGAATTGCAAATAGTATTTCTTCACAGAATATCTGCGGAGAATTCCAAACAAAAATTCTCCATATAATAATTGCTTATATGTAACATTACGTCTGTCTGGTAACTAGAACTGCGATTAAAATGTAAAAGGTTATTATTAAGTCAAACACAATACAGGAACTGGCGCTATAGCTATTACATTTGTTACGTCAAACGAGGATAAACGGAGGTTTATGGTCAGTGAATCATTAGGTCAATCCGTGTCGTTGACAATCGAATGTGTGTTAAGTAAATAGATGGCTTTACGCGTCTAGATAAAAAACGGGAGGCGTGAAAGATATTGTAAAACATTGATATGACGATCAAAACTTTTTCGGTTTGTGATTGATTGTGAATTTGTATGTCCATATGTAATGCATTGTGATCAACAAACAATGTCAGGTGCTACCACGAAAACTAATAGGTATTGCGACTATGACGTGATTTCCATGGGGATTTCCCAATTGTTAACGTTAACCGGAATATGATTTTGTAACAAATCGTGAAGGTAATTAATGACTGTCACGTAGACATCGGCAATGTTTTAATTTAAAAAAAGAACACAAGTTTACACATATAGTACTTAATCGATTGTCATCGATGCTTTCAAAGGAATTACTTTGAAACGCCGGCTCGTTTGTTGTACATTCCCACACGGAACGCTTGCTCAGCTTTACTGAACTCTTTCTTAATTTGTATTGTTAACTTCCAAAAACGAACATCGATTGAATTAATGCATCTGTCTTAACAATAACAATCAGTTTTAACACGTATTTGTAATTAATATATTGAACATCGATATTTCGCAACGCGGTCAAGTGTTAATCCAAGTATCTTTCCCATTGAATTTCTATTGACAATATAGGTTTTATTTATTTACCAACACATTAATTGTATTTGTTTAGATTATTAGATATATTTTATTATACTGACATCAAGATCAAAGAGTAACGTTATAAGAATTGTTAGAAATTAACAATTGACTTATCAACTATTTTTATAAAATTTGTGTCATAAATATTGAAAGTAACACACACGGTTAAATTCAACAAATATCATTTAATTCTACTCACTTATCCACCGATGAGATGAAAACTAATATAAATATTGAGATCAAGTAATTAGTTTTGTTAACACTGATTATATAAAGCGTATCACACACCGGTTAAAAAGACATCCATGAACAACGCATTGATGGCGATCCTGTAGTCAAGTCCATATTCATGCGACAGTAAATTTCCAATACTAGAAACGTTCGCGAAATCACAGATCACATGCACAAGTCACAAGTTAGGGGTATGTTTCGGTGTTTCAGTGACCATTCCGTTTTTCGAGAGGTCGATAATATTGTCAACGCGGAGCGTGCGAGACCGGCGCGCGGGCAGTCGTCGCTCGGTGAATGAGCACCGAAATGCGGCACCGTACATGAAATAGCCAGTCAAACTATGCGAAAACCCTTACACGCCCGCCGGAAAGCGAACTCCGACCCTAACGGAGACATCCTTCGAATAACAATTTTCGCCGCCCACGGGAATAAATTCACGTTAAATTTTTGCCTAGGTTCGATTTCATAATTCGAATTCGTTGTTGAATCACTTGTTCGAAATTACGTCATGTTTCTATTACTCACTACTAGAATGTATACCCAACTTGTATTGCCTTGATAAGAGCAGATATTTCAGATATTAAATAACCGGCGAAAGTTAAAAAAATGGAGTGGGATTAAAGTTGACCGTATATAAATTTCCGAGGATGCAAATTATTTAATTAAATAGATTTACATAATATATCATCTCTATGCCATTCGCTTTCTAAATCTTGTGCAAGTGTACAATTATTCGGTTAGACCTCGACGCTGAATCATCGATGAGTCTATCCTAAAGTTACTTTTTATCGGACGCAATTCGCGTGTGAGCACGTGTGGGACAATTTTTTACAGTTCAACTTCAGCAAAAACTAGATAATCCACCTGAATTAATTACACCTGCGATCACGTCATAGGCTTTAATTAATTAATTAATTAGTTTATGATGTTATGAATAAAAAACTTATTCAAATTACAATATGCAGGATACACTATGACACAATAAAATCAATATACATTTCGTATATAATTAAAACTTTATATTTGCTAAATGTAAATTTAATAGATTACTAAGAAAGGTTTATAGTGTTTATTTCGGTTTTAAGTAATTTGCGTGGAGATTTTTCACAGCACTGATTACACCTTTCTTATCGATACTTGCGATCACGAACAAATATACAACTATTAGCTCGTAATGACGGTTTCGTTGCTATTGACACGTCGTATTATCACACCTGTCTTTACGTTTCTCGTCTTTTAATGGAAAGACACTATGACAAATTGTGACACGATTTTTCTTTTAATTAACGCTTATAATTGCAACAAGAATGACTAAAACACGTTATTACATTCCAAAATATCGCGGGCTGAATGTGTACATATATGGCAAGATAATCTGTGAAATAACTTAACCGTTGTAATTTATTTAACTGATGGAATGTCTAAATACCCACTTCAAATTATTATAAAACAAATATTTAGTCAAAGGTATACAATAAAAGTTACTTTCGTCTTCTTTTTAACCGTGTCTGATTCGAACAGCAAACACGACATGAAAAAAAAAGCAATGAAAGAACGTGAACAAACTAACTTCAAAAAGAAAAAATACAGTGAGGTATGGGAAAGATAGTCGCAGAGTCCACAGTTCCTATATAACTGCGACAGCGATCGCTGTTCTTGTAAATTATATTGCAGTGCTCATAAAAGTAACAAATGCAAAATAACTTTTTTATTGTTTGCCCTACTGTTACCTGTATGTTCTTTAAGGTACATTACTCGTATGAAGTTTATGTTATGACCATTTGAACGAGTCTGGTTTATTTACATTGACACGTTTTTTTGTCCCGCGGTTAACAACGAGATGGCATTGTACTCGACCGCTTATTGATAGTGTCAATAGAGGATTATTATGTCCATGATTAATAACACTTCCCGAAAATAGTACTTTTACCTTTTTTAGGGAACGGAAGGAATGTAGATTAGTAGGTTATACTGGTTTATCCGATGTACGTGTAGGCTCGAATGGTTTAAGTAGAATGTAACATTATTTTATTACATATTTGTTACAAATCGATTAATAATGGCAGAAGACAAACGTTTTTTACAATGTACGTGGAGGAGATTCCCATCGTCATTCCATCTTGTGACATGATGACACAGCTTTCGTCAATTAATAGTTTTTATGTGAAAATGAGTTTGTAATTAGCTTAAGTAGAGGCTTTCCGGTCGGCGATTGTGTTCTGTACGTTTACTTAAACGAATCGTCAGGTTTTTACGGTGTGCTGTGACGTGAATATAAAATGTTATCTGTTGAAAGTAATAATGGTTAATTGTTGACTGAAGGAATCTTTTGATTGGCGATGGATGGAGATTGAATACTGACGACTGAATACAGTGTTTGTGAATCGTTTATTGTCGTATGGTTACATAGGAATTATGTGGCAATTATAAGAACAACGACCCTTTTTGTTTTTACGTGGCAAGTTGTCAGTGTATTTTATAGCAGAAAATAATTTGTCGGAAAAAATAAATAGCCAGAGCAGATATGCTGTTTATTTCTTCACGTAGTTCATTCGAACTTTGTAAAGATATTGCTAAAGACCTGATTCTTATTTATTTTACATCGCTTCAGCATTGTGTAAAGAACTACACTATTTCACCGATGAGTCACGGATTTTCCAAATTTTCCCGTAAACCACGTCACTGAGGAAAATGTCTGAAAGCCTACAAGAGCGGTGTCGAGTCTCGGATGGGTCGTTCCTCCTTATTACTCATACTTCAGCCTTTCTTTTTAAGAATATTTTACTTTGATCAATACATTTTTATATCACTGAGCTTATTGGACTGTTCAATAAGCGATTTTATTATAATGATAACGAAAGTACTGTAGCATGAAAACTAGGCACTATTTATTAGGTTATGTTTACTAGGTATTGTTTTGAACAAAACATAGTTTCAGTTAATTTAAGTTTACCGTAATGTAAACCCAGCTTCCGCGCCCGCCTCGCAAAAGTAAATAGCCTTTCTGCCGCAATATAAATCAAACTTGAGCTCTAAGCGTACGTAAAGCTCCATCAGTAAGGTGTTAATGACAGTTCAGTCGAAACTAGGAGTAGACAAAATAATGTTTAATATTTGATCCTTTATGATATTTAAAATCATATACTTGCTTTTAGACAATGTGGGGAGAACTTGTGTTTACGAGTGTAAGGAAAACTTAATGCTATATTTCAACAAATCCGATTCATGCTTTTGTATGACTGTCATTGACATATGAGTATGAGGTTTATTTAATAGTTGGCACTACCTCAACATGATATCATTAATTATTCAAAGTTGCACTGTTGACCTAATTTATTTTTATTTATACTATTATATAAACGTGGATATTGTGATTATCCATAAAATTGGTCACCCGGATTACTAACTACGATAAGAGATAAAATCAAAAATATAGTATTTATTCATTTTGAAGCTATAAGATATTTTATAAATATCGTTCGATAAAAAACAATCACCTTGTTTTCTCTAGATCAAGTGTCAAAGGTTACTTTCACCAATTGAGTTACAGTTAATAGTTAATTTAGTCATTGTTACTTTCCTATAAGGAAAAGACACAGCGTTATGTTATTCTTAACATCCCGTAACTTATATATTTTATTATTATAATATTACATATTTACTTGTTTGTTTATAATAAAAGAAAAAAATACCATTAATTTTCGTCCTCGCCTCTCTTCTCAATGAACATCCAATGCACAGTCCACAGGTTCCTAGCATCTTTGTTTTTATAATAAATTATATCACAAGTTATTAAAAATACTCTTTGGTGTAATGTCACAGTTTTAAAGCTATTTCAATATCACTGGCACATAACACTATAAAATCTAATCTACGAGTTTAAAAATCGAACGTTAGTAATGTTTCGGGTCGGGCTCGGCGCGGTTACGCTCAGTTCGCCGCGTTACGTGTAATGTATGTCCTGAACGGATTTCCACGGCTTTTATGTAGTTGGCCGGCGCTCCTGTGATAAAGGGTGCAAAAAACAGATTGTTTGCAGAGGGTCCGCCATTACGTCACTGATACGACGTCGCGCGCGATCTAAACGTAAACGGGCACATGCTATTACGCAAGACGGTTGTTCAAATAAATAGATTGTACATGTGTTCCCTAACCGGATCCTGGATAGGTGTGCGAAAATTGAAACTAGGAGCATATTTGTTTATTTTATGCTTAACGATATATGCGGGCAATATTCTTATCTGTTTATTTAAATCTGAATTGTACCGTTCATTGTCCCGTATATAATTATATCTTTAATTGTGTTTTCGTTGCTACTGTGTATTATTAAATTATCATCCGACAGAAATTTCATTTACCGAAAAAAATTGAATTCTTTCTTAGGAAAATCAACATAAAGTTATAAGAAATGTAACTTATTTCTTTAGTCGTGGAATTAAATGTTTAGTTTAGCAGATTTGAATCTGATCAAAACCAAAATTGGTTTGTAATCGATATACTAGAAGAAGTAAATAAATTATCTCAGTTATCGTATCCTATTTTTATCTTTTTCTATGCAATAGGTGAGTCTCTTTCACACACTTAATTACTAGCTCCATTGGTCTGAAATATTACCACACGCTTAGTACATAATAACACGAAAACTAAAGCACAGGTTAAAAATAGCTAATATGCGGGAACGAACAATAATAACTCGTATCGGGTCTTATTTAGAGTTAAATACGGTCAGAACGGAAAATTTGAGATAGTTTAAAATTTAAGCACAGATTATAATATATTTTTGGCGGGAGTACAGCGAAAACCATTTGTAATTTCAGTGGGGAGTTGCTTACTCTATCATCCCGCCTCCGAGAGAGTTCCGCCTCTCGATTTAAATCCCAAAATAGTCCTGCTTGATTGGTCGCTGGATGTGATCTGTTCGCCTATTACATACCTACACACCATATTTAGAGTTAACGAATATGATAAAATTGTTTACGGGATTAATGAAATTTTATATTAATATTACTCCTAAAGTTAGTTTTTATTGGTTTAGGATAATTGAAGGAAAAGTAGTTTTAATATATGCAGAAACTTAAATTATTGTTTAAAATTAAAAACAAAAAATGAAATATAAATTCCTAATGCGGTAATATTAAATAAGCTAATTAGTTTGAAGATTTCAATAAATACTACGAGTATATACTATATAACATATCCCACGTAAATGTTTCCTGGTCATCTTAATAGAACTAACTTCATTGATATATATTATGAGTAAACGAATTCCCAGCACCATATTAATTTGAATAATTGATTGAAAGCGCAACAGGAAATTGGCAGAGTATCCTGAATACGCAATAACATGCATAAATTAACAAATATAAATTATTATACCAAATTATTCTAAAGAAAAAGAAAAAATATATTATAATAGCTTGTAGAATGATGTAAAATTAATTCATAGTGATCACATATTATTCCGTTACAAAGCGTAGCATTTCCACTTCGTTTTCAACGTAGTATTACGTGCCATTAGTTAATTAATAATCTATCAATAGAAACAAAAGCGGTAATTATTGTGTTACGGAGATTATATCACACCGTAATGTAATATTTTCTCACCACAGAGTATATTCGTATTTTTAATTTAAATTTACATTATAGTAGAAACGAAATCAATGATGGTGAATAAGAAACATATTTTTGCGAATATTTTTTTTTATATATAGAGAACATATTATGGTAAAACTATTAATCGATTCAGTATTAGTTATGTTATGAAAAATAAGTAGTCGCGTTCTCCCGTTTCTATGTAGGTACTTGGCTACGTCGAGTTACGACGTAGCATTCTTAAACATTATTTACAAATGGTATTCGAAAATCTACTACAATTTATCAATAAAATTACATAACGTTGTCAATAGAACCTTATCATTTGATAAAAAGTGGGACGTAGAATTCTTAGCTATGAGTAATAGATGGTATTTTATAATTCCTTAGGATTATTCAAATATCGATGATAATCATTTCAAAGAAGCTAGTTAACGTGAACCTCACGAAAAACCCCGCTGAAACATTCGCACACTCATTGCGCATGCAAATCTTCCATTCTCTTACAATAGTGTCATATCCGATATTACGTGTAATGTTTCCCATATTGACATAAACGTATAGAGTGTATATAACTCCTAACAATAAGAGTATTAGAATTGGTAAAATTTACTTGTGAACATTGGTATTGTATACATTGTTGATACGGGACTTATGATGTCTTTATTTGACTTTGCTTTCAGTTAGTCATAAGTCTTAATTTTCAAGGATAAAGTCACAGAAATAAGATAACATTTAAATTTTGTTTAAGCTTTTCTGATTATTATGTGATTTTTCGAATATTCTTAATAAAAATAAATAGGTCACAATGATAATTAATGACATCATGTGATGGAGGTGTCATCTACCATTAAGTGAATTTTAGTCCACCTGTCGACGATCAATATAAATCAAGGTAATGCAGTCAATATTTAAACATTCGTGTCTATAAGTCTACTAGATTAAAGTAATGGTAGGTATAAGCATATTTTTTACTCTATTTAAAATTTATTCTTAAATTTCTTTTGAAATGATGGAAATGTGCATATAAAATACGATTGTAAATATTTACAGTAATAACGACGACGACAAACTTAATTTTTTAGTTTTGTTAAAAACTGCTTTCTTTTTATAAATTTTATAAGTTTTGCAAAATTTTAATCTAATATTCGCCAAAAATGGCAATAAATTATATGGGGACTCCTTTCATGTTCTATTTGCCAAGCTATAAACATTTTATGACTTAACTAATTTAATATTATAATATGAAATAATCGGTAGCGCTACAAGTCTAAACATGGCAAGGTTGAAATATTAGGTAAAGATTAGCTCCATTCGCAGTTGTTTTGGAATTAATTTCATTAAAATAATTAACCGTTGATGTTTTATGGCGCTATAAACGAACAATTTATGGATTTTAAATCGATTTTGAATAAATTTAACACGACAAAATGTTTTATAAGTTTAATTATGTCGAGAGAAAGGTTGATCTAAATCTATATTCTCGTAATTTCGAGTTTTTATGGAATAATGACATCATAAGGATTTTGTATGTTTTTCATTTGTAATATGGGCATTAATTAACTGGTGAATTTAAAAAATAATATTTTCCTAAATATATAGAATTATAGATATATAGAATTGGCAATTATACGTGGCTTTGCCTATACCACTCAATAACACAATTTTTTTTTAAATTATACAAATTTAAAAAAAAATTGTAGGCTTCAATTTGGTCACTCTTCTATCTTATGGACAGTGATGATGATGTGGTCAAGAAAAGGATAAGTGTGTATGTAACTATACTCGTCTTATGTCCGGTCGGATATAAAGGAAAAACAAAGTTAAAGAATAGATAGAATGATTGGGATCGGGACCAGGAAAAACAACGATGAATTATATTGTTTTATTATTATATTATGTTTAAAATAACAATATCCGCGTAGGATACTTACGGGAGTTTCACCAACGATGATTCGATTATGATTTATGAAATGCCTTCGATGACTAAACTTAAGTTAGACCTTACGCGTTCCAAGAACAATATGAGGCGCAGGTATGAGAACTTAGAGGAAATGCCATCACATTCTTTCGCTTTGATTATAGGAATAGAATGCTTAGTATCTATTTTTGGCCACGGTATTGTCTGACATGAAAAATGAGAAACCTTTTTTAAGACCTTCGATCTAAGGCCGGCGAGAACATTAGGGTTTTATGACTTACTAATGTTTTTATTCGACTAAATATCTGTGGCTTTTTATACATGCATTTTAATATTAATCTAGTATTCCTAGTATTATTAAGAAACGAAATGATTTTTTTTTGTCAACAACTCTTGAGTTCATTAAATATTTGGTTTAAATTTGTGAACTATCGCTAATGTGAAAATATTCATGTATAGAGTTTACTTTAGAAAATGCCCTATTTAAAATAAAAATAAAATTTAAAACATTAAAATGGTAATATGTATGTCAGGTAATACGCCGTTTGCAACTAGTATATTTTCCATGACTTGACAGACTAATAGAGCCACTCTATTAATATGGGACAAGTTAAAAAAATCATGGTGAAATAATACCATGAGATTAAGAGAAACAATACATAAACAAAGAGTGATTTGAATATAAGAATACAGAACAATTATTCAAATCTTGTTCCTGAGGAATTGTTTAATCAAGATATGACGATTGTGACCTTTATTACCGGAAAAACTGGAAAGTGCTCTATGCACTATTTTTTTATAAATGAATACTATTCAAATGCGGTGCAACGATCCCACGCATGTCTGTTAATGATATAATTACCGTATACTAACAATAATATAATATGACTTGTTTTAGCAAAAAAAAGTCAAAGAACATAAATACATTTATAAAAAAATATTTTCTAGGTGAGGTGCAAATTAATTTTGAAGATTTCACTATATGATAATTTAAGGATATAAAAGTAGGCATATGCATAATTTTCATTACAAATTTTCTCGCTATTTTTTGTACTAGACAGGTTTTAGATTTTGTCATTATTTTAGGAGGTATATGCATTCTAGAATCAATTTTTAAGTGTCAAATATTTTAAATTTACTTAATTAACATTAAGTGATATAAATACAATATGGTGGCATTAGCGTATTTAAATCCCTACTGTTTATTAATAAATAATATATTTTGGGCAATCTTAAACATATGTTATAGAAAGCGTTAAAAAATATTGGGACAACTTCAACAACCCCGAATCGAATTTATACCATTACAAAAGTATATTGCAAACGAGAATATTATGAAAGGCGGTAAGAAACACTACATTAGCGCTCTCGAGAAAAAACGGCTAATTTCATATGATAAGGCTTATGATTGCGCTCACTCGCTTGGCCTGTATTTCCTGTTTCCCAGTTGCATAAAATTGCAAGACTACACAAGTAATATAATATATTAGTAGCTTTTATGTCATATATATTAACTAATTAATAAAAAAATTATTTACTGTATTTCTAAAAGAAACCTTATTAATTATTAAAAGCATTATAAAATTGTCTTGGTTATTATCCGCGTGTCTGTTATCCCTGTTTATAATATTAGTGTTTACGACATTTATTGTGTTAATTATATAATGTGACAGATTTTTAGATAACCTGCAGGAAATCACATAGATTATAGCTTCTTTGCAGTTTGTACAGTCTCACATATATATATTTTAATTTTTAATCTCAAGATGATTGATTGTATAATATCTAAATAAGTAGGTACTACGTCTATCACGTAATTATCTTACTCATATACCAGACTTTGTAAATCTCGTTTCTTTAGTTAAGTTGACGAAATGATGAATAAAACAAATAACGAAACGGACCTCAGTCTGTGCTGTTACGGGAATTGTCTAGTTCGTGTAATACACGATGCGCGATAAATATTTATCTTATATAGAACAATGTCCAGGTGTTGAAATCTACTTAAACCTTTCCGTAACAGTAAGTGGTTTTAAGTTCGATCTTCTATACCTTTAATAATTTATAAATGGGTAATTGTGTCAGTTTTAAAGATAAATTCTAATTTTAATATTAATATAAAATTTAAAAAACCTTTTTTTACACTTAGTTTTAGGTGAGTAAGATTAACTCTAAATAGGAAAATATTATTTTATTTTAACACTGTACATACAAATATCATTTGTATATAATTTATATAAATAGGTAAGCTTAAATTGGATTTGTTTTTTATAAACCATGCTCATAAAAGTTTGTTAGTCTAATATAGAGCTCATTACATACATACTTTGTTGCAAACTGTTTTCATATGTTATCTAAATTATAAACATCCACTTCTCTGTTAGAGTGCTGTTATGACTTTTTAGCGTGGGAAAGGGGCAGTCTCTATAGACAATATTTCTAAAATATTTAAAACGTTTAAAATACCGTTTAAAACTTAATTTTTTCATAAAATGTTTTATCTTATTTCTTTAAATATCTTATTTGTATTATATGACACTCGCGTTAACTAATGGTAGTAAGTACATTTATAATTGGACAAAATGTTTTACGTTCGTAATTTTTATTAACCACTAAATACATAATCAGTTTACTAATAAACCTCAAAAATCCAAAGTATCTCTTTGTATTAGATACTTAAAAATATAGATATTATCTTACTTCTGAATTATTTTTGATTAAGTTTCAATCTCTAATACAGGTTAATAATTATGTATGACATCACACATTACACACACAATATCATTTGTCAAATTACAATCAATTGTAGCGTGATAATGATTCATTATATTAGATCATTATTTTAAAATTTTTGATATAAAAACAATCGTGATTGAGCGTTAATAAAAAGTTTGGTATCCTCTTTTCATTCTCATACTTAACTTGTATACTTGTAGCGGTTCTATATCATATTTTATTATTCATCTATGTATTACCATATAACTATGGTACGAATAAGTGAACCTTATAAGATGTTTTCCTAGATGCTGTCATAGTTTTGTGTTGTCCTAGATTATTATTTTCGCATTTTCATGAAAGTAAAATTTTTTGTAATTCATTTCTTTAATTTTTATCAACATATGAAGATACTACACTGAATAAAATACGAATTTATATTACGTATTCAGATAATAATTAAATCAATGCAATAATTATTGATGTGGGTACTACTTCGGAGGTCAAATATTATAATAACATACGCATTCTACCATTATTTGCTTGAAATGATCAACAAATTCAATTATCATTACGAAACTATGCAATAAATATGTATGTTTATTTAACTTCGTCATGTCATGTGTATATTCGGCGTATAGATTACTTGTTTGTATTACTACAATGCTTCATAGCTATGATGTAAAACAAAATATACGTTAATTTTAGAGACCAATAAATGTTTACAGCCGTTTAGCGACGCCTTATAGAATTAAGAAATGGCATTGACGTAAACTTAAAGCTTTAGAATCGACTGTGACACGAAATTATCGTGTGTTACATCACTATTTATGTACCTATTTTACACAAATGTGTTATTACAATGCAGCGGTAGATCATATGTTTGAGGAATTTTAACTGTTCTTTTTAATAAGAATATAATTGAGCGCTATAAGTAAGCGCTTCGCTCGGCCACAAAAGTTCTAATAGTTTCGCCTCCTTATAATGAAGTATTAGTATCATTGAACTGCTATCCTGATGGGACTGGAACTATGTTTACTGTTCAGGGCTAAATAAATTAAAAAGATAAAAGGAAAAGTGCAAAATACAAATGTTGACATTCAAAAGTCTCATGCAGTTTAGAACTATACTATTAAATGATTTAGTAAATAATGCTGCGATGCATTGTCACAGAATTCACTGTTGCAATTTTTTTTGTTAATAATTTAAATATACACATAAATTTGCAGTGATTTACAACGTTCGAATAAAACAATTTTGTATTTTACATTTTCATTCATAAAAACCACGATGATACGCTTGTCCATACGACACGAATATGTCAATGTAATTATTCTCATAAATCATTAGATTGAAGGTATCAGATGATGAATAACATGTCATCGCGTCAATCTGTGATGACATGCGGTCTCTTGTCACCTGCATTAATTTGTCGATAAAAATCGCGCTACCTTGATCCCGCCTACGTGCGATATGGAAATCAGTGGGTCAGAGTCTCAGGCTACGCTAGATCTTGCTTTGACGCATATTTTTATGTGAGCTGTGGGCGACTCGCAATGTCGATGTACTCAAATTTGCGGTATCTTTATTTGCATGGATGTTACTCGTTAGAAAAAAATGACACAGATCGTCTTGTCTGTCGGTGCGAATCAGCATCAAGGTCAGTCTACTCTCTCCTTTACTAGGTAAGTGTAACGCCTAAAATCAAAGGCTTATGATAAATTGTATATTATGATTGAGATAAGTGTCGTTTGAGTGCTTTCCTATGTCGATGGAGAAAGCTCGTTACTTTAATCGAAGGATTTAGGATATTGATGTTAAAAAATATACGTTTACTATACATGGTTAGGGCCGTGTAATTTAGGTTTATAGAATTTTATAACGCATTATCATACTTTCGAGAATAGTGCCAGATTTAATTAAAATACTATTAACAATAATCGTAATTTATGAATAAGGCACTAATGTAAATAAACTAGTTGGACTGCAGATTTTAACTCAACACACAAATTACCTGATTAAGTTAATTAAAGTCCTTGTTATATTGTTTTGGTCTTTAGATCTCCTATTTTATCCGTTGCATTACTGATAACTTAAAGCTATCAACTAGGCGCGCCTAATCACGATATTATATAAAGGCAGTCTTTATAATATAAAATGCTGAAACGGTTGTATACGATCCTTCAATAGAAAATAAATACATATATTTCTTTATTACAATAAATAATAAATTAGTGTTGCGTGTTGAAATAATGAATAAACTAAATTTGTCATTTTAAGTTAAAGTACCGAATACGATTCATGCCATGTATTTCTGTGAATACTTTTACCTTATTTGTCTAATGTACAAAATATTACCAAATATTACTAATAGAGTTCTTTAGAAGTAAATATGAAATATTTGTCCAACACTCATTTTGGTTTTGCGGGAAAGGTTTTCTCAAATATCTACATTTTCCTTTATATAATAGTTTATCATTATATAACATCCTTTGTGATATCAATACTTGATTGTTTGATTTCCATATTAGTATATCATTAACTGTTACATAATTTTGGCGTGTTTTTCGAATTAAAACATTTTTTTTAAAAGATCCTGATCTACACATATAATTAGAATGGAAGAGAGTTTGTCATAAAACGTATATACGGTAGTTAAGAGAGAAATACTATTTTAAGTCTGTGTGTCCGTTTCAATTAGTCTCTAAAATAGCTGGAGCTTAATGAAATAATCATACTTAAATGTAAAAATTACACGTAGCTTTCGAAAATTTGGCTAAGTATCCATTATTGTATGAGATGAATAAAAGCCTACATCTATATCATAGACAGTATTAATATATTTTAAAGGTAAAAGTTAATCAATACAAGATTCTCATAACTTCTTGAGCTGATGACTCATGCGTTTCGCTTGGTATGTTTTCGTCACATAACCTCTAACGCTCTGGCGACGTTGCATGATCTTGTCTGCATGTGGTACTAGTCAATCAGGCGGTACTTTCACGCTGTCACGCCCACGCGGTCAGATGAAGTCCGCATCGAATGTGTAATCAAGGACAATGGTTTTTATGCGGTATAGCTGTTTCCTCCAGGATATTCGGCGCGGATAATTTTCTTAAAACAGCGACTACTGACTACACCACGCCAGCGGACCCGTAGTTTCATGTGTGTTAATTTTATGTATTTACATTATTGTTAATATCGATGGACTCAAATGGAGTTATTGAATTTAAACACTTGTCATTTAAAATTAAAAATGATCGACAGAATTATATTTTTGTAAAGACCTCTAACTATTGTTTTTAATAAATATATTTCTAATATTCAGTATAAGCGAAGGAACCGGTGACAATAATTGACAAAAGCAGTGCAGTCATTTTGAACATTAGCCGGTACAAATAGACAGAAAATCTAAAATAATCAGTATTTCTGAAGTATTCATTATCATATCCATTGAAAAAGTACACTATTTCGATTTAACAAAAAATACTTAAATTTTATTTACTCATATCTATATAGAGTGATTTAAAGATGTTCGTGAATAAAATACAATTCTGTAAATTTTTAAAAATATTCTAAAATTTTACATAATTGACTTTGAATTTTGGGTTGTAACTAAAAAAAAATAATTAAAATATACAGTTTTAAATATCGGTGCTATATATATTTCGCGCGCATGGCGTGGGAAAGTTGTTATACGTAAATGAGTTTCACGAAAGTTAAGTGAGGTGAATCAACGCAATCCTTGAATTCATATTTATAATACTGATTCCGGAATATTTTGATGATATTTTTAAATATGGTGTTAAAATATGTGAGACTGTTACAAAACAATAAACATAAATACTAAACGTAACCAAATATAACAGGAACTTTTCGACCTGTTGAAGACCTCGTTAATACAAACAAATTTATTTGAATTGAACTTTCGTGTGGATAAACCAATTAAAGCGATCAAATAAAGTCACCGCAAAGTAATATTACTTTTTTGATGACAATTTAGACCGAATGAGTAAAAACCGTGTTTGGTACAATGACTCAGGGGTATATTATAATATCCAACGCGATTTAATAGTTCATCAGATGAGGCAAATCCTTATTTACATTTGTCGAAGTCATACTACTATTTATGGGAAATTTTAATTAATTTATTTTGCTTTTAATTTCCCTCCTGAAAAACATGTGCTTTTAACAGAACTTGAGGGAAAACGATTGATAGTTGAGCTTTTTGAACCTGTTTCAGTGTGATGTATCGTATATGTGGAGTACATAGGTAAATTTTGCAAGGGCCTCGTTACTCGAATATACTATTCTATAGATGAATCATGCGATGAAATTTCTGATGGCTGGACCTAAGACACCCACGCTTATTACTAATTCATACACAAATTCACCAATAACTATCTTCGCTAATGTAGGTGGCGTATAAACTCAGAAAAACGCCGTGTGCATAATATAATACATATTAACTTATTGAGTTCAACTTGTCAGTTATTACAATTAAATATTTTTTCTTTCTTTTATAATGCCAAATAATAAAATCTTAAAGATATTTTGTCACTTTAAATATATTTTAAACACGAATTTATTGGTGTCACGGGTAATTAATGAACTAATTTACAAATAACAATGAAACTCTTTTGCATATTCTAGGATGATAATTCAGTAATTGGAAATCTTTGAGTTAACAGAACTAATACCAATACAATATTTTACAGTGTGAATCATTACCTCTTCGTATTTTATGTAATAACTCTGAAATAAGAAATATGAAGGCTTCCCTGAATAAATTATTATAATTTAGACTTAGGCAAAATACCGCCCAAAGGTTCAGATATGAATAATGATTTCGGATAAGTACTTGGTGACGTTTCTTATGACGTTATGAAACACCGCCTACAGTTAATCTATGAATCAGAAATAGGCGCCAAAAACGGTTCACTTACTACAAATAAAGAGTTGGTACATCGTATGCCTTCTAATACTGTGATGTTATAAAATAGATAATAAATACCATATCGTGATCTTTACAGAATTGAATAAAACGTATCTTTTACGATTTATTATATATTTTTCTAGTATAAATATATTTATTATATATAATAAAAGAAATCATAATCGTTGATTTGATTGTTCTACTTTCTTTGGCGACTCTTAAGCCCTTTGTTTCCGAACACTATGGTTTATATTATTAAAGAATCGAGAACTATTATTTCACATGTACATCACTAATTAATTAGCAGTTATTTCGAAATCCACGTCATACCGTAAGGCGGTAATGGGCATTTGCGATAGTGTCGACTTACGCCTTGCAGCTTCCGTTAATAGGAGCCAGACGATCGCCCACGTCAACGCCTGACCTGCATCGCAACTGTGCACTAGACTACTGGGCGACAACTAGTATACAGATTAAGTATACTGTGCCTGAACATATGTAAGCTGTTGTCAAAGACCGCTTTAAATGTCTTTATAGAGGCATGCATGACTTACGTTTAACTGTTTGTGTAATAAAATGTATCGTAATTGCTTTCTCTTCATTTACTTGATCAACGGTACAAATATCTTTATTAGTCATTTTTACAGAAATTTTAATTTGAAATTATAAGAACAATAAATGTATTATGGCTATAGTGATATTTCAAAAGGTGTTTTATATTCTTTCATCAAAAATTTCCTTTTTTTTAATTATTAGGATTATTACATACTTAAGTATATATGCTAACATACGTAATCATCTGATAATAACAAGTAACAAACCAGCTTTGATCATCTGCTAAAGACGCAGAGCACTACAAATCAAGTCAACACTCAGAATACCGGAATTCACAACATTGCATCGCGTATTGTAGTCAATCAGGTAGCGAGAATCCTATTTATTTTCATAGCTGTCTGCGCACTATGCCCGATTGTTCGCTTTAAGTGAATATTCTGACGCTACGTATGAATGAGGGGACGGTCTAAGCAGCTTTCGATTTGTCCACGTGATGAATAGACCATAACCCTGCCGCAATAACTACATAAGCCGGTTATTGCTTGTTTAATGCGGAAATATATTACTTATGCTCGTTTGTGATTTTATAGATTACCTTATGACACATAATGTCTTATAGATACAGTAGGGGTTTGTAATAGTCCCTAGGGAGCATATCGATATTTAATACTCATAATGTAAACTGATTTTACATATTAAAATAAAAGCATAGGAATTATTAAAAAAATATATTACATTATTAAACGTGCCACGAGGGCTGGATAAAGCAACCGCGACGCCAGAGCACCGGGTTCCAGTCCCGGTCGGAACGCAATTGTATTTTAAAAATATGTTATTTGTGTTCTGCCTCGGGTACAGGCTGAGGTGGCCGGTGGAACTTCAAAAACACAGGCATTTCGAGTGTAAAATGTGGTGGGAGGAACTCCTAATAATTTATAAGTTCCTTCCGGGTCACGTACCACCGTTCATGTATTCCGTTCTAGGCCTTAACGTAGGGAACGCATCTTCTAGAATCTAGATCTACTGATCTTGGAGGAGTTCATGGGCGACATAAATCGCTTAATATAAGAGAACTATATGCTCGTTTACCTTGCTATCGCATTAAAAGAAATGAAATAAAAACCAAATACACACTTATATTTTGTAAAATAATTTTTAATATGAGATAGGTTTGAATTTAGTTCTAACTTTTAGTATGAATCAATAAAATAAGGTTAAAGTAAAGAGTTTTTGTACATATTGGAAAATGTGATTGTCATTTGTGTCATTACTTTTCATAATTATTTCTATTCTTGCCAATATAATTCAAGCCTTGACATATTGGAATTTCCATTTTGAAAAAAAATATTATAAGTGATCTAAGCGATTTTCCTATCATGAGGAAAAAAACAATAAACATAAATGGATCATTATTCCTGCTTTTTTATTACTAATATTGACATGTAATTTCTACTATGCTTAAACGGTTTATGAGGATAATATTGGAAATTCTCACGGAATTAAAGTGTGACTATAGCATATTCGTGAATGAGAATTTTTTTACTAGTTTCCAAAACAATGAATATTCTGATAAAGGAATATCTATTTTCCTGATTCTTATTTAAGTTTGCTATTAATACATTAACTGTTATGTGTTTCTTTACAACCTCAGACAATACGACCTTATTTTAAGCTAAATAACGGCTACCCACGCCTGAACTTTATCGTACTAACTGGAGCATAAAAATTGTTTGCTGCTCTATAATAATCAATTATCTAATTAGGGTTGTCGAAAGATGTAATAAATATATATATATTTTATATAATAATATTCATTTTGTATATATTTGCCACCATAAAATAAAATTTTCTATTGTATTATGATCATCGATTATTACTTTATGGAAAAGGTGGGCGATCTTTGTATCTTTTAGCTCTTCTATAAGAATATATATTTATAAACGACAATTTCCTCCGGGTTATTCGTGAATAACCTGAACGTAGGACGCTGCACTCAGCCTACATCCGATGGCAATCTCTTGCCCCCGCTGCGTTGAGCAAGAGTCCTCCGTATTTCAATACTATCGCACAGTATTGTCCCACTATTAGATCTTAATTTTACCTATTTCTCTTATTTAACGAATCTTATAAAAATGATACTATAATATAAGTATGCCATATGTGTGCAATTTTTTTCCGAGTTTAAAAATATTACTTCAGAAGTTTAGGGTATTGAAATATACAAGTACGAAATCTTCTTTTGTGGTTTGATTACGTGTTTTTAGATGAGTACTAATTATTTTAATAGTTTTTGGATAAAATAGTTGAAATCGTATGACTCCTATTGTTATTTTGCAAAATTTTAATAAAACCATATCGGGCGCTAAATGTTTTTTATATTAACCATATGAGATAAGCTATCCATCATTCAAATATTTGACTCAATTTGCAAAACGTCGCACGCGCACACTTGGGCAAATTGCGTCAGAGCGCGCTTTGACGCGTTTACGAGGTGTGAACGCGTCTGGTCCGTACTAGTTCATGCAACCGGCACTTTTTTGATACACATTTCTAGGAATTTTTTGGTCTCTTTCGTAAGTTTGTTCAATATTTGGGTGTGGTACCAGATAAATACATTTTGCGTCAGTAAGTCAAACGCGGATGTCGAATGGCTTCAGGATTCTATATTGATATACTTGACGGATTTATTCGTCTAGCAATAATTACAACTTATTCTACATTCAGATGCCAGATTGATGATATAACAAATGGATTATTTTATATATGTACGAGTATATGTTATTAGTAAGTATTCATGTATGAGATATATCAAAATTTCACCGGCTGTTGCGAGTTGTACAAATCACCTTGTTCCATCGTCGACATCAAATTCAGGATTTTCCGTATCCGTCAGCTATTTCCAATTTTTCTGTACAAAATTACTTACGTATGCGACTTTCATTTCCTTTTCTAAAGAATGTAGTCTCGTAGCCCAAAGTAAATAGAATTTTTACAATCTGTTACCATTACATTTACAGTTCAACTGACTCTACATCTATTTTTAGATTATGAAGTATTAACAAACAGTTTACTTGACGGATTATCGTACTGATACGTAATCATATCGGACTGCACACAAATGAACAGTCACCAGTGACGTCGTATAAACAAACTATGCTCAAAGAAAACAGGGGATGTACAGTATTACGTATCATAGACTAGCTTTTGCCCGCAGTTTTAATCATGTTACGTTTTGCCAATCATTTCTAGATGTCCATAATTTTTTTGGCTTACATTTATTAAGTATATAAAGACGCCGTTTCTACTGATTTATTTATACAAATATTATAAATCTGAAGAGTTTGTTTGTTTGTTTGAACACGCTAATCTCAGGAACCACTGGTCCGATTTGAAAAATTCTTTCGGTGTTGGGTAGTACATTTATTGAGGAAGTAAATAAATAGGGTTCCTTACTATAAGCCCAATAATATAACCCAAGGTGTAAAAATCGAAAAGAACGCGAACAAAGCCGCTGGCAGAAGCTAGTTGTATGTATAGAATTGAATAATAAGTAAGAATGAACGTCATTAGGAAAATTTCTCGCCATATTGCTAATTAAATATGACTTTTCCCGTATATTTGATTGTCATTTGACCCGCTGTTTTCTAGAGAGGAAAATTGTTACGTAATCTTTAAAGTTACGGCAGTTTAGCTCGAATTTAAATAAGTAAGGAACTTAAATAATATTGTTGTTTCAGATAACAGAATGAGTATATATTAATTTCAAAATATAAATTAATATTAATCTTGTTTAACGTTGACCGTGCTTTGGCGCCATCTTCAGATAACTTCAAGTATTTACGTTTCAAGTTACGCACGAAAGGGAACAATGAATACATTATACTTAGTTATCTTAAATCTAAGAATTAATCGAACGTATGTAAAATATGTATTTCCGTATTTAAAATATCTTTGGCGTACACATTTGCCGCCGTTATATTAAACAGCGACATAACATAATCTATAGAATATAAAGTAATTAATAAGCTCACCGAGTTATTTGTTTAATAACAACCTAACCTATCCTTATTAAAATAATACAATCGCTTATTGCTTAAAATATAAATTTGTACTTTGAAAAATTTTGGCAAGAAGTTTAAACACGCTTTAACTTCAGTAATTAACCAATTTATAGCATATTCGAATTCAAATTTTACTATTTTGATTTATAGTATGAACATGAAACTATGTCAATTTGGAGTTGTCCTTATGTATATTAAA
>JAOSYY010000007.1:13334895-13399931 GCA_025727935.1 Hebomoia glaucippe
ACAGATATTGTCATCTGTCAGTATCGTTTGGAGCTAAAGGATAATTTTGACTCTCAAATATACAAATAAAATAATATCGCGACTATAAATTGATAAACAAACTATCCTAAGTCTTAAATTGGAACATAGCACTCATTTTAAAGAAAAAAACGCTAAGATCGGTTCAGTAGTTTCCGAGTTCATCCCGGACAAACATCGTGACAGGAGATTTATATATATTAGATTTAAGAAATTTGTATTAGATTCATATTCATAATAAATAAATAAGTATTATAAGCATGGATAGAAAGATTAAGATATTAATTATATCAAAAAATTTAAAAATAATTTTGTATACGATTCACCATTGACATTAATGAGTTGGATATCGAATCGTCTCTAAACATTTGAAAAAGATTTTCTCTTCGCTGAGCTCAAATTGTCAATAAAAATTTTAATAAATTTGAAATTACTCGTGATTTCAAAATTGCCAACGACAGTGACAGTAATGGATTCTTAATGACTTTTTTCTACTCTGTTCAGATAAATAAGAATTAAAACTTTGTTTCTAATTATAATATATACAAGAGAGATGGTCACGCGATACTTAGCAGTAGGTCAGCTTGGATTATGAATTGGAGTAAAGACTAGTTTAACCATATGTACCTAAGGACTTATAAGGCACAAATCAGGCGCGTATAATCTATTATTAAATATATATATATATTTAAACTTTAATTGGATTAATAAAGTAAATTATAATGAAATTTTATTTATTTTTCAATACAATTTAAAAGAAAGAAATAAATAAGGTGTGCTGTGAATGTTTTTGAAATGAGTAGATACGAATATAAACAATAATATAAGTTATTGATCTAATTATAGTTTGCGCGAGAAACGAATCTTTGTCGGACACAAAGAGATTAGTCATTGTCAATAAAATAAATTATTGATTTATGGTAATATTGAACGAGGTTCCCTGTATATGGCGATATATTTGTAACTATTCATATTGTAGTCATAATAATTTGTACTTAGATTACAATAGACTTGAGGCGAATGCATTTATTATTTAAAAGATATGTAAACACAATGAATAATTTACTATTACAACTTGTATATAATTGCTTATATAAAGAAACAGTTGTTTAACTAATGTTGACTATAACTTTTCTTTAATAATTTCACTATGAAAAGTATTTAAGATACTTTTTATTTTTTATGAGAAGAAAGGCATCTAAATGTATATATATATATATATATATATATATTCTATAGATATATAATCCGTGTCAAAATACAATAATTCTATAAACGATGTTATTGTGATGTATGAGCTATATTTCTTAAGTTTCATTAAAATCCGTTCAGTAGTTTTTGCGTGTACGAATAACAAACATCCATATAACATTAGTAAGAATTGTGGAACATAGGACAGACGCATTTCTTTCAATATTTCATTGTTATTTTTTGAGATTTAGTCATCACAAAAAGACTAATAATATCATTGCTTTTTTTTAAATATTCTATGAACGCTAAAGATTGAATGAGAAATCTCTGAAATATTTATTTCAGTGGTAAATACGACGAAATAGTGATAGTGCAATCTGAATAAGTGTAGCGAATGCAAGTGTAACGTTGCTCCGATATCCAATGCAAATTATATAAATATTTTCAAATGTATGAGACAACGCAATTTCACGGCGAAGGGCGTTAGCAATAAAATTGGAAATATGTTTATCGATGCAGACAAAACTTTGTTTATTTAAGCATCCTATTGACTAGCGACTCGAAATATATAGAAACACGCTATATAACGATTATATTATATGATTATTGAATTTTTTAGACAATGAGACATTGATACTATTATCTTCAATTAAGATGGTAATGATAAATTAATCTTAAATTTGAATGGGGATTTAATTTTTATTTTAGAGATCATCACAAGAATCTCTTCTAACGAAATTGTTTTTAGCCACATACTTATTCATACAATTGCTTTTACGAAGTCTTATCTTTTTTCTTGTTATCTTATCACGTAGTTTTGTAAGTACAAATAAACGTTGTGCGCGCTGCTGTATGAAAACCCTTAACGCGGTGGGAATCTCGAGTTCCACATAGTATAAGACAGTTATATTTGTTTATTAGTTTTTGAAATTGCACGTCTCACACTTGCATGCTGGCTAGACGAGGCACCAATACGCCCATTTTAAATCTGACGCTGCTTAGGTGTGAAATATAAAATGTAGCAGTATTTCTAGAACTGTTGTACATCTTTCGAAGGATATGAATTGTTTCATTTAGATAAACAAAATTTAGAAATTTTGTTTACATAAAAAATAACATTTAAAAAAATAGAAAGATATAAAGCTAACATCCATAATATATTTAGGTGTAAATGTCCATACTCCCAAATTATCTCACCGAAAATTAAATGATTCGTTTATGCTGCGAACTTAATCATCCCTTTATTTGATCACTATGTCTAAA
Organism: Hebomoia glaucippe; assembly: GCA_025727935.1. Lineage (NCBI taxonomy): Eukaryota > Metazoa > Arthropoda > Insecta > Lepidoptera > Pieridae > Hebomoia > Hebomoia glaucippe. The sequence goes on from JAOSYY010000007.1 coordinate 13,337,368, forward strand.
ATATAAACCATTAAAGTTTAAATATGAATAAATTTGAAGCGTTAACACAATAAAACGTGCGAGCACGGCAGTAAATTTTAGCATTTATGTCTACAATACATTTTTACTGGTAACCATTATCGGCCCCATCTAAATGTACCGAAACCGATGTTTGCCAAACGCAGCTAACAAGATTCCACCAAGATACGCCGCCTTGTCAGTAAATAAATTAAAAATGGATCTTGGCAAGGAGCAAAAAATTTATAATGACGTCATAATTACTCGCCACTTTAAACAAGGTGAGTCAAGATTGTTCACTGTGAGAATAATGTTTAATTGAAAAGTAAAAGCGCTTTCTTTGTATTAATTCACGCAATTGAAAAGAGGAGCACCTTATACTGATCATGTGATTCACTATAGTGAGAGGATTTAAGATAACATTTGAATGAGGTAGCCAAACGGTATCGACCCATACGCTGTTTATTTATATTTATATGACAATACAATGCATGGACCGGTATAGGAAAATAAATGTAGTCTTTACAGATGTTAAATTTTATAAATTAATTCATTTTTCTTTTTATTGTGCAATGTTAGATGCTAACTTTTGTACATCGCTTCACAAACGTTTATGACAAATTTATGAACTGCTTCTAGTTGACGATATGTTTTGGATAATATCTATACAAAATCACAGATAATCTAATATACATTTAAATAAACTTACCTTGCTGTTTGAATTTAATTAAAAATTTAAATTTGTTTTTTTTTTGCGGTAGATTTTTGTAACGTACAAATTACAGTAGTCTAATTTGTATGATAATCGAAGCTCGATGAACTCAAGTCGTAGTCGATAATTTTGTTATGCTCTCCATTACGATATAATATCGATGCAAATAAGTCCGATGCGTCATGAAATGTCTTGCGCTCGTGTTCCGCTAGTGCATCGTAATAATTCGATAATTAACGGTAAAGGTAACGGGTCGGAGGGCAGCGATAAAAGATGCACGTACATTGTTCTCATCTATATATGGAGTTTGGTGCTGTGACCGAAATAACAGTTACAGCTTGCGTATATAGAATTTAAATTAACCATTCAGGTGCAGATTCTAATTTCAAATCTATACGACGGAAATCAAATGAAAATTTTTGTCGTTGTTAACTTGCTAATTGTCTACGTATAGTTTTAAAGACTGAGTTGTATATAAGTTGAACTTAAATAAATCAAAATAGCATCTTTTTCTAAATGCATATGAAAGTATATACGATACTTATAACTGAAACACAATATATAAACTCATTGTCTGTTTATATGTATCGGGTAATCTGTGGAACAGCAGAATCGATTTTACACACATAAACAAAAACCTCGTGAGTTTCAGTCGGGCAGTTTAACTGGCAAGTTTTGGCATTAAAATAATATATGTATATGTAAAATTCAAGCGGGTAAAACCGCTGAGCATAGTCAATTCAATACAAAACCTATGTTATATTTAGCATAGTTTGTACAGTATGGGGTTCCGTAGCCAATAAAACAACAACCGACGCGTGGGTGGAGTCGTACGTGCTTGTCGCAATAACTTAATGTAATACTTGCCTATGAGGACCTTTTTATGACACTAGTAATAATCTACACATACATAAATGATTTTATAATTAAGCGTTATTTATATTTCGTTCTATTATTTGATATTATAATAAGTTTCGCCCTATAATACATTTTTAATTCCTAAAGATTTAAAATCTTAGAATATGGTGAAATTTGGTTTCAAAATTTTGATTTATCATGTTGATAAGTCAACATTTTGTCTGCAATTTCGCTCGCGTTCATATCGATTTTGTCAATCACTTCTAGTAGTCTAACACATTATTTTGTGCGTAAATAAATTGAATGTACAAACAAACGGTTCCTACTGACATATAAATACAAGTTTTAAAAATAAATATATATAACAATAAATTCATTTACTTTCTACGCTAAAGTTCAGTATTTAACCCAAACATCGTAAATATAGACTTTCTATTTAATAACAATATCAATAGGATAAGCAGTAACAAATTGCCACTTCTTTGCGTCATTAAGTGTGCTAATTAACTTTCGCTCAGCGCAGTGATGTCATACGGCGACGGAATTAGATATATTGGACAATCATTAAATCCTAATTCGAATATTTTAGTAATAATTTGATATCGATAAATAACTACTTAAAATGTACATTTAAGGACTAGTATAAAATTAAAATAGATTGCGTTTCGTGTCTCTAAAATTTAACATTGTTGCAGTAACCTCATTGTTTGTAATTATACTACATACTCGTATACTTAGCTAAAACATGTTATGGTAATTTTGTTAAAATTATCTAAACGATTCATTAATAATCAAGATTTCTATATTTTAAAAGTTAACTAGCTTTGAAGCGCGTGTTGATCCGAAAATATAACGCAATAATCTAATGATACGAAGCTTAACCCAGCTTCAAATAATCTGTGTACCGAATATAATCCAAATCCATTCATTCGTTTTTACGTGGTAAATAAACAATCATCCAAAACCTAAACATATTATTTGTCATAAATATAATATTAGTTTAGTTTCGTATATGAAGTCTTAAGTTTTGGGCACAATGAAAGCATGAATTAATACAATACAAGGTTACGAAACTAGCAGTTCTGCATACAAAATTATTGTCCAAATGGTTATAACTATCTTAAGACGAATCACATCACGCAATAATATCTAATTAAATTGTCTGCTTCATCCACTAAGCGGTACTTTTCTTATCGTTAAAATAGGCACAATAACTAAAGATGGACTCTGGACATAATTTGTTAAGTTTTATGTATGTGACATGTAATTAACATAATTCTTCACAGCTAAAAGCAAAAATAAGACATTTAAATCACGAGTGATTATGTTTTTAAAAAACGAATTCGATAACGTTACATTTGATTAGGGTTGTTTCAAAACGTTTAGTTGACAGTGTCAAACCGTTAAAAATATTACAAATATTATTACTTGCAAAATGATATATGAATCGAAACAATAAATATAATTGTCTGTACATTTTAATAAATATCCTCTCCATATATGCGAAGCCATATATATTTGTTTTAATAATTAATTATTTATACCTATTTAATAACGTCATTAACCATATACGAAAGTTTCTCTCAAAGATCGTATTTCAAACTGAGAACATCCCAAGCTAAATCAGCGTTGGACAATATAAATTTCGCATTGACACACATCGGACCAACCATAAATCGTATTCGTTTTGTTTCTACTAACATTTTTATGTGGACTTCAAAAAATACTTCCCAAATAACTTTAGACATAAATAAATAAAACGATGAGGTAGTAAATGTCAATAATATGCAAAATAATGGATGTTAATCTCGGCTGGATATGTGATTTGCGGGGATTCTTACTTCAAAGATTAGCCGGCGGTTATTATATTTGAGGAGTTTTTGTTCGAGTTCGGCTCTGAGGTTTCAAGGCTAGAAGATTATGGGAGGTGTTGGGATTATTACTTGATGTCACATTTGAAGACGGTTTGGATTGATTAGTCATTAGCATAATTGGTGTATCCTGTTACAATTGTAACATGGAGACGATTTGATTTAACTTCTATATTTTAAAAGGTAGCTTAAATTATTTTGTATTTAAGAATCTTAATATTATCATACCAGCGATACTATGCGATTTTATCCATGTTTAAACGCAACTTATAGGCGTTTCCAGGCATATCCATCTATCCCTGTATAATATAACCAATAAAAATAAGTTCACCTATTTAGGTGAGAAATCCTAATAGTCGAATCGCTTTTATAATAATGGTTTGGAAAGTATGATTGACGCAGACAAAACGTTTTTAAAGTTATTAGCTTCACGCCCCTACTTCATACGACATAAACATTATATTGCGGGTCATCTATGCGAATAAAAACTATCATATCTCTCATGTTTGATGAAGCAATATTACTATTCGCATTTTTACAAAATTGCCTAAAAATCTAACTGGTTTTGGAAATTAGCGTAATCGAACATCGTGACAAGAAATTAACATATGTACTTATAAAGAAATGTCGCGAAATAAATGTCAATTTATATCAATAAATACTTTACAATTAACTTAGTTTTTAAAGTAATATCACCTTATGTAAATGGTTACATGGATATTTAGCATATATTTCCAATATGAGAGCATTTTTAGAAATTTTGCGTTTTAACCTAATGCATATATACAAATTTATAAATACGTTAATACATAAAGAATATATATTTAAGTTATAGATTAAGAAGGACAGCAAAAAAAGTCGCCCAACACCTACTAATGACCCAATGACATTGTTTATTATTTCTGTTATTGCTCGTTATCTGAGCAAATTGTAATTAATTCCCACACTTACTTTCACATTAGCAATAGTTATATTTAGCTATTGACCTCCCTACCTACTTACTAGTTTGTTGTTTGAGGATAACAAATAGGAAAACATGACATCGATTATGAGGAAAATGTGACATTGACCAAGTTCAAGTTTTCGCTATATGTACTTACTTCCGTTCCGTTTTTATCGCACTAAAAGTATCCATCATGAATGAAACCATTATATAACCAAAGTTATAAATGCGATTGTTTATTTATTTTACGACTAAACTGCTGAATCAATTGTGATGATGAAAATTATAAATTTCATAAATATTTTTTGCCGTGGAAACCATTATGATACAAAATACTCTTTTTATTATAGGTACATATTTTGTACTGTACTAGTCAAAATTCCTTCAAGAAATTAAGGAAATGAGAATTTTGATTGCTATTTTTTACAAAAATCTTTTATATAGCATTAGGTACTGTCACACCCTTAAAATAACTATTATATATTCCAATTAGAATCTCCGATGTTTTCTGGAGCAACAGGCTTCGCCCACCTTATCCTGTAGCAGGATGTGCCCGCCGTCTGTAATTGCCCTAATTACGGCATATCTCTAATTTTACTCGCACGGCGCACCCCACGTTTATTCGCACAATACAACTTGACATTTCCATCTCAATGAAATGACATTTGCGCTGTTGTGACAAGTTTTTTGATCACTCTCATAATTTCAGCCTTAAATGTACCTTAATAATGAAATATAATTTTCGAATAACGTAATTTTGATGAAAAGTTTCCCATTAATTTTATATTGCGTCTGTAAAAAATGTGTGTTAAATCCAAGTATTTAATATCAATTGAGAAATTAAAACGGTGGCGTACGTTTTGTTTTTTTCGAACTAAAGACAACGACAAAAATCCTAAGGCTTTAAAGTATCGAACTCTCTTCATAAATTTATTATCAATATCCATAATTTAGCAACGCGATCGCGATTGAATTCTTCATACATTTTTCAACCTTTCAAAATACTTTGGCATGCGATAGTCATTATAAAAGTATGCATAAAATTAAACGTGTTTAAACTACCTACAGCGCAGATACTCTTAATAACATATAAAAAGCGATCATGTCCGGCAAAATTGCAACACTGAGGGCTTGACGACACATTCAAAGACGTAAATGGAGAAATAATTGATTCTAATGATGAACAAGACGCGCAAAGTCATTTTAAACTGCATCCAATATAGCCATGCGTAAGCGATGTTGATGTGTCAGTAATAATGCCACAAAAAATGGGAACAAATAACATTTCATATGTTTTCCGTATATTATATATGCGAGATTGCAAGAATAACGGGCTACTACAGCTATACTAGTAATTTCAGCTGTACATTAAATGAGGTCTTATATCTAATATTATTTGAAATAAACGTACCTACAGTAAATATGAAAGATATATTTGTAGGTTATCCGTGTCATTGGTACGAAATTTTATGGTTAACAATTTTATAATATATTCGCTTCACTAAATTATAATTAATAAAAAAAACGATTTCCTATTGAACTATTTATCGAACGATGGTTCTCACGACTTATTAACGTTTAATTTATCTGCCATTTAAAAGGTTCATTCATGGAGGAGACCACAGATTATAATCTTAACCCCAACGCATTCTCTGCGGTCGCGCTCATCATATCGTCTGTCAAAACGGAAAACATTTTGTTTGTGTAACCTTTGAAGTAGGCGCGAGACGTGCAGACACGCGGTATGGGCCTGTTTAACCGCAAAGGAATCTTCAACGTTAGAATAGTATACAATAACTTAAATTCGTTAGCTTTCAAGAATTCGAGCAGCAATAATTTAGAAACAGATTCACTACATAGCTTTTGTTGGTTATTATTAATTAAATAAATAATTTTTCTACTAATGGTAATGCAATAAAAAACCACCAATTTTTTTTTATATTAACAATTTTTACTCAACGTAAAACGAATTTTATGATTTAGTAATTAACAGCAGGTCGCATTCTTCATGTAATACATATAATTTACCTACTTAATTTATTTTTTGAAGTGATTTTCCTTGATTTTCATACAACTAACAGCCAATAGGGGATTGTGTCAGAGTCAACGCATATAAATTAGATGCACGAGCGCCTACGGGCCACGATCAACAAAACCACACGGCAAATATCAGCCCTACAATCTACACAAACTATTTATGCTATACGATTTGTGTCGCACACTATTATTTTTTTAACATAACTTTATCAAGTAGTTAGGTGAATTTAATTAATAATATCTTTATAAATTTACTTTATCTACTTTAAGTATTGATGCGCTTGTTAAAATTTATGCAACTTAGAATTATTTAACTATTTTTATATACAATGTACTCGCATAAGAATAATAATAATCCAACATACAGTGTATTGATAGACACATGGTGATTCTGATATTCTGAATTAATAATTGTTATGTTGTTGTCTACAAATAAAACTGTTATTTTCATATTCTGATCTAATTCATAATTTGTACTATATCCCAGATAGTTATTAAAATATGTCGTCAGATAGAAAATATCGCACGCTATAAACGATATCACATTCACAGACGCCGCCGCGGCACCCGCTAGGCGCCGCTCGGTAACCAAAATGTAGTCTTTTTGGAACTCACCTCGTCCTTTTTCAGTCTTTTGGGGGTCTAGAAGAGTTCTTTTTTAATGAATCGGTGTTAACCTTCACTTGGAACGGGTAACAGGGTGCCGATTGAAGATAAGCTTTGACTTTTTAACTTTAAATGGTGGCAGGATAGATGTTGGTGTTAGATCTAGACGATTTAGATAACCATAATATAGAGTTACTTTGTTTGTATAAGATAAAGAATTAATTGTGCTAATGACAATATTAATATCTGATATACAAGGAGTTGATTCTTGGTAATAAAATTGAAATAACTAATATTGAAAATTTACTTGATTTTTTTGTACATTTAAAAACAAAATAAAAATAATTAAATGATAAGTTTTTAACGTCACGTTAAAAACTTATCATTAAAATAAATCAAATTAAAAATGTATCTAGAAAAGACCAGTTATTATGTATTTTAACAGGAAGAATTGTGACTTATCACAGTTTTAAGAGGCGTTTGAACAGATTTGTCTAATTTATTACACCGAACAGTGTTTTATTTATTTATTTTTTAATATATTGAAAACAAAACTAAAAATAAATATATAAATTTATTTATGAATATAGAATTATGTTTGCCGGTCGATCGCAACTTTGTCGCTGCCTGTTGATGATGCTGAAAATAAAAACAGGTATAGCTAAAAATATAGTTAAAATTGTTTCTCGTCAGTTTATTATCATTATTATTTTCTTCATATGTTGTCTAAGAGGTAAACACAGTGAGAAGTTCATTCCTGTGGAAAGTTTTATTTGTATTATAATTAACATTAAATACAAATACTTATGGCGTTTGAAAATAGCATAATTTTCATTTGATAATTATATAATTTTAAACTAAACACTAGCGCCATCTATAAGTTAATTATGGAACAAAAAGTCAATTTATTAATCGTAAATATTTAATATAAATTATTTGCTTTGTAATTAATTGTGGTTATATATCTATTGAATCAATACATATGATAATTATCAATTATATTTAATCAATATTATTGATAAATTAGTAATAGTTTTGCTACTTGCCAATAGATGGCACAAGAAGTTTAAAATTTATAATGACAATCTTTATAAACTTAATTGATATGAAGACACTAACAGCAAATTATTCCGCGATATAAACAACATACTTAATTTTCACAAATAAAATACGAACGTTTTGTTTGTTTTATCTACTTGTTATTGGGTATTATAACAATAGTTTATTTTTCTTAAAACATAATTACCTACTATTCTAATATTAATAAAGCTCTATCTTAGATATATTTCAAATACATAAACATATTTTAAGTGCTAATGCATTGACTAACTTTATAAAGAGGTTCTAAACGGAGTTAAATTTATGGCCCATCGACAACGCGAGCGTTTATATTGACGGCGTATTTAATCCCAAACTATAGGATTATAAACGTTTCATTATTAGAAGTGAAGCCAGCCACATTATTAATCGTTAGCGCCACCGGATGCGGTTTTCGAGGCGCCTTTTAATTAATGCATGGTATAATAATATTAGATATTATTTCAGTGACTATTAGGTATGTAGATTTATTTGATTAACTAGATGACCCACGCAACTTCGTCTGCGCAACATAACATATTATAAAAATATATTTTTAAGATATTTAAGAGACACTATTCTACCATACAAATTTCTTTTGGAACTTTAAAATTCTCTTTTCTCAAAATGCATTTTTGAAAAAAAAAATTTGATGCTCCGCTACTGTACATCATAGTGTGACGTTATATATTTCATGATCAATGTAATTTCTAAGACTGGAATAATTTTTCAATTCCAATTAGTGTTTAGCTCCTGAGGTTAACGCGTTCAACCAACCAAACAGTTAAACTATTCAGCTTTATTTTATTATTATATATTAACAATAAGACAAAAGAATGAAATTTAACGTGTGCAGTAATACAACTACTACCTTTAAAAATTTAAAATTACCTATCTTATAATGTTTTTCTACGCTTTCATACCTGATTTAATTCTGTCATGGTTTTATAAGAATTTGATAACGCGTTTCAGTAAAACGATTGAATCAACATTTTTCACTAACTGGGATGTTCATATATTTAATACCTAATAAATTGATCACTCCAGGCAAAAACTGCAAGTATCTAGTAATTGATTTGCAGACACGTAAATAAAAATAATTAAAAAGCCTAAATAGTAATCATAAAGGTAAGGTTTTATTTTATGCAACTGATATCGGCTATGATATTAAAAAAAATTAAAAAATATAAGAAACACCCAACCCTTTTCAATTTTCCTATACTGATATAATTGATTTCCTTTTTCTATATCGATAGAGTGCCCACTTGTACCTCTACAAAACTTCCATATAGTACGTTTCTTTTTTACTTCTTTTAATTATTATCTCGTTGATCTTTAAATGGTACTAAAATTTGATTTTTAGCTTCTCCGCCGAACCTGGTGTTGACGGTTTTTCCAGCCCGTGCTCAAAATCTCCTTCATGAAAAGGTACTATTCAAATCTCAAAAGGCAGCACCACTCCTACTAACCATCTAGTCTTATACATATATTATCTAATGTATACATATATTAAAAAACATAACGTTCTCCATGTACTTTAATCTTACATTATCTTTTTCGTTATACTTAAATTAAGGGGCCGTATAACATTGAAACTTTCCTTTATTAGTTATTGTTCATTTTACGCGTGACATATAAGTAAATACAAGTCTTTTTCCTGATATAGTATAAGATTATATTTCTATAGTTCACATTTTTTTCATTAATTTTATTTTATTAATACGTGTAATTTTTATAATTAATGCACCTTAAATTATATACATAAAAACAACTCCAGTTAAAAATGATTAATTCTTATTGTGGAAACGTAATTAGCACGTAAATGAGATGAAACAAACAATTACCATGGCGAAATAACAAAACGCAATATAATTTGCTGATATCATCTCGTTCGAGATTATAACATTACGTTCAGACAATATCGGCCATAAGTGTTGATTCTAAACGGTTCGTCAAAGCCGCAAAATAAGATCGCACCACGATAACAACTAAGAAAAAATAGCAGTTTACAAAACTAACCACTTTGTTTTACAGATTAACATCTGTACTAAACACTCAATGGCTGTAACTGTAACCGGACAGTGCATTCAATAAACAGTTTCCGAATGTATCTCGATACAAAAGCGTTAATCCGTTAAAGTAGCCGACTGAAGCAAATAATCATTCTTAACAATTGTTGGAGCAAACAAAGTACTGGGCTCTATTATTGTTGACACAAAGGGTTTTCGAACAGTCGCTTGTGTACGTATATTTTATAAGTAAATGACATTTGCAACGCCTTGACGCTTCTGTGTCAGGCGCATAATGTACGCACTGATGCAAATACAGCATTAGATGATTCATTGATGTCATTCTTAATTTTTTGGGTTGCCACGTCCGGTTTTGTACTTTCGTATATAAATTGGGTTAGCTTTGTGGGCTCATTAAAATTTTATGAGACATGAAATCTATGCAATTAGTGTGGCCACAGATGCTAACCTATATTGCTAGATAATACATAGTTTATGAAAACATAATAGTCGATCTATGCGTAGGTGTAGATATAGATTAATTATAGTATTAAAATATATTACGATCTTCACTACGTAAATAATATATATCTATGGTTAATTTTCGACGAAAAGATTAAAGGTAGTTAATGTTGGATTCTCAAAATAACTTACACGTCATTTTCGTATGTACAATGTTTCTGTAAATTATAGATATATATTGAATTTTGCTGTACGTTATACCGCAGTAGCCTGATGTTGGCGTATCTCATAGTGACCATGAATTGAAATCGTTAAAATCAAGTTCAAATATGAAAGAAAATAAATGTATAACAATACAGGACCAACATTCCGCACGCAAAGTAACACCATATCCTTGGGAATGTAGCGCTCTCCCATCGAAATATTTCAAAACTCGATCACTATCTCGGCGACTACGTAGCGACTTATTGAATAAGACGTGAAAAATGATGAGCGCGATGCAAAGGCTCTGCCGACATCGAACCTCTCTTTTTTCAAGTGGGTTTCCGACCGGTGAAAAGGGATGGCGAATTTAGGTAACAAAGGCGGTTTGATGTGACAGAAGTTTGGTACCTTCGGCCGCTCGGTGAGGTCTGACCAGCAGGGGGTTATTCGCTTCACGATTTTTCGTCTCACCCGTGGCGTGATCTCTCACGGTTTTTGTTGTCACGTAATTATCTAATTTATTGCATACAGCAACTGTAAGGGTGATAAGTTACCTAGTGACTCGGTACTCAGTAGGGTACCTTAGGAGGGCGGAATGTTTGCTTTACGTGGAGGTCTATTCCCGAAATTGAGACATTAGCGGCATCCGTTTCGCTACGTCAATCTGAGCGGAACGCTTTATTAGTCATGGCGTCGGAAAGGCCTAAGTCAAAAAACGGATTGCCTGGTTGCAATATAAAACACAAATTTTTAAAATTTATTTTTTATTAATAACAACTTAAAGTAGCATTGTTTTTTACGAGCTATAAAATGAACATTAAAATGTCAACATTAATTGTAATTTTCTAACCTAACTAATTAACAATCGCACAAATATGGAAATAGCATTGACTGACTTACATTATATAAAATTGTCCGGCGTGGTTCATTAGGTGTAAGATTGTATAAAACAAAGTAAGGGTCACCGTGGGATAGTTAAGGCAGTCGGAACATCAAGCGGGGACATTGTCCAACAAACAAGTCTGAAACGACGCCTAATTTACGAGCAACCGGTCCCACAGCGCGTTAACTATATCGTGTTATGTTATACACGGCAAAAGTATTTTGTTAATTGTGCTATCCGTCAAAACTCCATATAAATGTAACCTTTATATGTAACTCAATTTTCAATTCTGGTTTGTGACTCATAACAGGCCACCTACTGACATGTTTTAGGCATTACAAAAATAGGTATTGAAATAATTTTCACATAATGTTTACCTCAAAATACATTAAAAAGAGACTGTAAATTATAATTTCGTAACCGCTTAAAAATTAACATTGTGCCAAAGTTAATTTTATTCTGACACTTTTTATCACCGTATTCGGCAACAGCGAACAAAGTGTTTAAAAGCTATAAAACGAACAGACGACGATTACAGTAACATAATATATTTCCATAAAAATATCACGCCCTGGCATCTCGACTCTACACAAAACACCCGCTCAAACTAAATCTCGAGTTATGTATTTCACCGATATGAGAGCTGCGATGTGAAAGGTTTACTAATGCGCAATTTCATACTTTAGTGGCAATAAAAACGGGGAGTAGAAATATTTATCGTAAATAAGCAAGTTCTTGTGACGATAATAGAACGAATAATTGGGCGTAAAAGGGGAACTGTGTTGAGAAGTTTGGTCAAGTTTAAAAGCTTTTAGAGAACACAACAATAGAAATTGGAGGATGACCCTGTGGTAAAAGAAAAAGGGGAACCTTTAAAAGTGTAAATATATCCACTGTTCATAAAATGATATTTTTTTAAGACAGTTTAGTATTTAAAAAAATCCATTAATATTTTATATAGGAAACTATGATGTACAAGTTTTATTATTTGTTAAAAGGATTTTCATTGCAATAATAATTATAAAAAGCATTGCTACTTAATAGCTTTTTAATCCTCAACTCAGCCAAGCATAACTTCCGTATACGAACATTTAAATAGAATACCTAAATATTAACCTTTATAAAGAATAGAACAAGCTAAACTATTTAGGTATATTCTGAGCTTATTTAATAAATCGTTAAGCTAATTTACATTAAATAATCGACAGAATTAGGTGAACAAATGTTATGTCTGTTGGTCCCGCGCGAGCATTCTTCCGATGATTATCAGCCGTGATAAATGGACCACGTCAAAATTTATTGTGTGTTCTTGAACTCGACTATTGTCTCAATGAATACTTTTTTATTGTCATAATATTATAAAGACTGTCGTTTGACAAGTAGCGGTAGGATTACGATATTCAAGCATGTGCCTTCGTTGCTATATCGAATGCTCGTAAATTGATTTTGATGTCTTTTTTATGGCGACACCAAATCGATTTTACATTTTTAGTAACCTAGCGTTTTCATATGTTAATATTCAGATTATAAGCCGATCGGTTTCTATTACGTTCGTCGATGTATTTTGCGTAACTACCGCTGGACAGTAGAGGGGAAACCATCGCCTTATTGTATTTATATTTTAATTTATTGAAGGACCACATTATAGCATTTTCGTACGTGACACGCGATCTAAGCATAGATGAACTTTTTAACATCTAACAAAAGAAGTTAAAATGAACATAATATTTTTATAACTTTTATCCTTGACGAATACAAATGGTGTGTTCCGATTGTGCTATAATATATTTAGTTTAAATTGGTTTTATGAGACTAAATGTTTGGACAGGGGATTTAACGGCGCGGTAATTTGATATTTTGAAAAGATGCGCTTTTGTCTCGGATTTTATGATTAACTGAGTATGCGGAACGACTATTAAGCGTTAAAGAGACACATTCAGTTTTATGAGGAAGTCGGTTGAAGTTTTAAATATAACCTGGTTTAGAGATTGAACTAAATACAATTAAAAAATATTTTTGTTATGAAACTTTTAATGTTTTAATAATAATGTGTTCAATTATCGTGAGGTCATAGGACGCCTAATTAATAAGCTAAACATAAATAAGGATTAAAGCGTCTACTTCTAATGAGGTTTTTGACAATGCATATGAAATTGTGTAATGTACTTATAACAGAAATATAATTTTAAAAGGTTTTATTCGGTTTTTAGATTAGTTGTTAGTTGGTTATGATTTAGTTGGCCTATCTTTTTGCCTGTCGATCTGTTTATTTCACCTACTTTTCAATTTGGCTGGTCCGATTTTGACGGGAGTAGGTATCACCGGCAGATAGCTGATATAACATAGGCTATTTTTATTTCCTCATCGCCACGTTATGTATGCCTGAAACCCATGCAGATAAAAACGCGGGTTACCGCGAGAAACATATAACATTTTATTTATTTTTATCTCTTATTGACATTTTTGTTACAATCTGTGCAATCACCTGTCAACGCGCATGCGCGACCAGCTGGCCACATCCCATGTGCGGTGGCTGTAACATCTGCAATTTGGTTTTTATAATTGTGACAAGCGATTTATCGATCTGCGATTAATTTAACAATAACGATAATGAAAACAGTACTTATCGTATATTTATTTGATTAGATCCTCTCCCATGATTGTCTGATATAGTTGGAAACTATTATGTTTAAGTGTTGTTGTGTATTTATAAAGACTATGAATATTTTATTCTAAGACTACTTAATCGTTGCTAATAAAAAGGTAAAAACAAAATGATTGGCTTTGATTAGAATCCAGGTTAATCATTGTATCCGAATAAAATATTATAGAAGAGTAAATAGTCATAGTCTACACATTTAAATTCGATGTTTATAATAGCTATAGTTTGTCTCCTTTTTTAGTTTATTAACAAATTATTTTTTTTCAATTTGATATTAAATATTTATTTAATAGTTTTTATTTAGTATGAATTATGTTTTTTAATAATTCATCTTACGAGTATATAATGTAGAAAATTTTATAATAAATCATACATGCTTCAAAATATAATATAAGCATGATATTTAAATTTAAAATATATTTTATATCTGATCAAATTTTATCAATACATTAGTTGACAAAAGTTGAGCGTTGAAGTCTTTTGCTCACCACATCCGAAGAGTTTTCACCTGAACTCTAACTTTGCCCAAATATAACAGATTAGGCTTAAAAAATAAAATCTTTAAATTTTTATTAATTAAATACGAATATATTCACAATGTGGATTTATTTTTAATAATGGACAATTTTATCGGTGGAATCTAATATTAGTTTTGAAAATGTTGTAGAAAAAAGTTTATACTCTATAAGTCATCGTAAATGAGAAGTAGATTAAAAATAAAGTTTTATTCGTTAACTAATTGACATTCATAATGTCAGAACTAATATGGCAAAAAGGTGGTAGGTACATTAACGGAAATGCCACCAACGAGCCTTAGTGACCGCTGTCAAAGCCACCGCTCAAGCCTTCACACACACATCCGCTAAACAATATTGATATCACGCTCATTTAACGCACACATAGATATTATTTGACATCTAAATTATTGCAACGAGGTAGTTTCAGCCAACCCCTGAGTAGCAACAAATCGCCTCTCCAATATGGGCAGATGAACAAGCGTAACAATGAAAACGGCAAATAATGCATCAGATAAAAGAATTTTCAAAACAAACTCAAAATACTAAACCGTTTGACACGAGCATCCGCTTGGCCGCAAAAAAGACGGGCGAATCGAATCTCAAATTGGACCCTATAACAATATTTTGAGGGGTGATTTCTTGGTGGCGCCGGAGTGCTTTGATCCCGCGTAGATCTCAATAGCGGTGATTAAAGGCGCCTCGTTGAATGCATTTTTTTTCTCCCGCTGCCTTCATCAACCGTACAAAATAAACGGCACACTACTGTAAAAGAATATACAATTATTGAGCTTTGAATGGCTTCGGCGGGGGTGAAGTGCCCATAAATTGTTATTTTTTTCTCTTGGACGTTGGGTAGATTTTAAAAATCACAGGATTTTTGAACGGCGTGTTTATTGAAAGGTGTCGAGGGAGGTGTTCCGTTGTATCGTGTTGTTGCCAACTATACATTTGTTAATTATACGCATCATTCCGCATTATTTTTCCTCATCCATTGAGCATGAAAGGCATTAAATTGGAAAACACACTTAAAGTTTAATTATAATTGACACCACAAACACTCTTTTTCGAAAATGATCTAGTCTATTTTATAAGATGACAATGTATTAATAAGCATTGCGGTTAAGTAAAGTTTTTGTGCCAGGACTCATCAGTACAGAAGTACATACTAATAAATTCCATCTGCGTTCAATAATACACTAAATTCTACATTCAATTACATATAGACTGCTTATTAAATGTTTCAATATTTTCGTAAATAATATATATACGTTAGAAAACGTATATAAATAGGTATTCAAATTCGTAAGTAATAGTATTATCCACCTTCAGAAGCAATCTGATAAAATACACAATACGTGTCCCCATAAAACTTTTGTTTCCCAACTCGCGTTTTGTTTAAAACTTAGCCTAAGTAAAGATGTTCATTGAGTCGAGGTGTTAATAGAAGTGCTGACGCTCATTATGTTCTCAAAGATCGTAAATTTGTCCCTTCAAGGCCATCACCAACAAAAGACAAGCCAAGTGTCGCTCTAAAGTCGATTTTACAAGAGGTTGTCTCAAACCGCGTGTGGGCTATCTACGATATCATAATAAGGACCAGACGTGAGCCTAACAAACGTAAATTGTACCATACATGTATATAACATACCGGTTCTAAATTTTGCAACATGTGAAATTTAAAATTATATATCTAAAGGCCATTTCCAGATCGTTTATAGTCAAGGTTTACCCTTTATAACTTTGCCAATATTTTGCTTTCAAAATGTAAGTAATAAAAACCATAAGTGAATGGGTTTTTTTGCGAACTTGAGCTTGCTAATGATGGATATGGACTAATTTTTATTAATTTCTATAATTTTGTAATCTATTCAAAGTCACTGAAATAATTACGCACTTTATTAAATTTAAAAATCAACCCACTTTTAAATGCTTAATATTTAGAAATGACTACTTTTTAAAAAAATAGTCAATAATTTAAAAAAAACGGTTTGTCACCTATTGCATAATGTCACATTCAAATTTAATAATGTATAAGATCTCCCGTCCTATATAACAAGAACTTTAACGTCTTATTCTAGTCTAGTGAGATCCACACTATTCCACCCTGATCATTCTCAATAGGTGACCACTGTATGAATGGGTGGTATAGTCGGGGGCTCTTTACAACACGCGTTTTGTCCGGAATGCTGTTACAAAAAGCCTCACAGATACACACAAAGATACATTATATATTCTTAAGTGTAACGTTTAGTATCTTGACATTGAACTCTATATCTCTTCCAATAGAGACTCTATATAAACAATTAACTGTATTAAAATTGGTCTTGGTGTTATAACAAATAAAATTATTCAAACTCGGTCAGAAGCCGGCAGGAGTTTGTTTTAAGAGCTTTGTTAATTATGTCTGATTAATTTAGAAACGGTTCGTCTGACGCAACTTGCAATTTTCTTTTTTTACACTCAGCTATATAGAACGTTAAAAGTTATGTTGCAATAATCAGGTCCAGAAAGTAATGAGTTTATTTAATAGATATGTAATAGACATATTTGGATTTTAACTAAAACCTGAAGGAGATGACGCCTGTCACAAAAGTGTGATTTAAATTATTTGATCTTTTGTTATCTTCCATTCACACATAAACAAAATTATTATCTTTATTTTAAGATGCATGAGAAAAGTTAGATAAGATTATTTATATATTTTTAAATTTTCATAGGTACTAACAGGCCTGTTTTTTTGGGAATACCTGGCTACTGATCTAGTGCATTTTCCTCTGACTCATATTCATGCATCAAACTCTTACTCAGTAACTCATTGTAAGACTACTAAAGAACAACGTAGTGCATAAATGTTTAAACTATATAAAGAACGGGATTTTGTATAAAAATTAAGACTTTTCATCATATCCTAGATATAATTTATTTTTTCACGTCATAGCTATATATTTCTATAATTCATATAAAGGAAATTAATGTATCCATCAGTATGAGAAGAGGCAGATTCATTTCTCTGGATGTTTCACAGCCATGTTTGTTTACTGGAAGGTAGATGGAAACTTATCTTGTTATTTTATTTTCGTGAGATTCGAACCCAGGATCTTTTGTATTAAAAGCAGTGAGTACACCACCGAACTACAGAAGCAGGTATTGATTTTTCTTATAATAAATAAGAGGGAGAGAGTAAATTTAATAAGGACACGCCAATCATTCGCAAATAATTAATTTCGTCAATCTATAATAGAAGTAATTAATGTCACGTCGTTAGCCCGCGTGATCTATGTCTTCAGAATACTAATCCAGCCAACACACACTTAACCAATTTGATATAATATTTGTTGTCGCTATTGTGAAGCGTTCGCCCAACCGGCGCCGGCGCATCCGATTATGTTATTGTTAAAGGACCAAATTCTTTTATTTGACCTACACGATATCGTGAGGAATTTGTGTTTTGCGGTGCGACGAATGTGAGCGTTTATTTGTTCATGTGTTATAGATCTAGGGACGAGATAAGTCGCCATCGCTGACCAATTATCCGCTCGAAAATGTTACAGGATGTTGATTTTTAAACCTTTTTGTAAATAATGAGAATGATCGAAACAATAAAATATTTTTATGCGTCTATGTAGTGTAAATTCTAACAAAAAACGTAACTTAACACAACCTATTTTTTTAAATAAAAACGAATAAAATTAGACGTGCCTCTGGCCTTAGCAGTAGGTACCGTAACTAAGATGTTTTGGATTGAGTTAACTTTCAAAAGCTTGAATTAATAAAAAATGTATCAATCTACACCTTATTTCAGTATCAAGCTCGTATGTCGTAGTAAAAAGATATAGATAAAATCATAATAAATAATAAAACAATAGTTATACTGTTAATCGTTTCGTATAGTAAAATATGATTTATTGCTACATGATTGGGAAATCAGGAACCGTAATTACCTTAAAGATGCATAAGTAAAAATAATAATGCTCATTCTTAAATTTTAAAGATTGAATTAAATCAAAAGCCCTAATTTCACACATCATTTGCCAAGCTGTGATGGTTACTTGAAATTTGATATACTCTACTGTAAATTTAGATCATTAAATTGTCTATGTTTATTTTCTCTAACAAAGACTACGTCGGATTATAATATCGGTTTACCTTCCGGCTTCATTTATATAAATTAAATAAAAAAAGATACAATCTTAGACAATACGTACGTCTTTGAAATTATTTATTTTTTATACTTATATTCTTTATAATATAATTATTTAAACGCATAATCGCCAAAGATGAAAAATTTAATTTATAAAGCTTTACAAGAAAAAAAAACTTGGTAATTGGACCACCGTGTCAAATGTGTGAAATGGGCTCAAACAAAAGCTATATGAAACGTAGAAATAGCACACGGCAGCCTAACATAACAACTCATCGGCAATAAATAAATATTAAAGAGAAAACAAAAATGTTGTCATAAAACACACATTCACACGGCCACAGATTATTTAAAAATTAGCGTGGTTACAGGCATCTACAGAGTATGGGAAACTTTGTCCAAGCTCCACTTTATCTGTTCACAGCTACTAATATCTATTTTTTAAGCTATCTTAAGAATCCTGTTGTTAATCCTATGACACTAAACATTTCAAATAAAAACGTCTATTGTTCGAAGATTATTACAAAAATTTGTTTAAAAAATAGACTCACTAATCCCCTACTTAAAAATCTTATTTTGACTTCTGTACCTTTTCTTATCTTCAACAAGTGATAATGTAAAAAAAACATATCTTAACAAGTTGTTGAAGATAACAAGGTATCATGTTGAAAGAGACCTCAATTAGGGTTGCTAATATATTATCAATGAAGGTTTTTATCGCTTTTGGATTTAAATGTTTTGTGTTCAAATAACCATTCGATTTGCTGATAACAGCTTATAATATGTAGATATTAGTAACACCAATTATTTTTTTAAATACTTACCTGTTTTATGATGATATTGGCCAAATTTAAATAATGAATATGGTGTTCGTATGTATTTCTTTTTAGGCATTTACCTATTACCTGGGCTATGGTAGTTTTGCAACCGCGATTCCGTGGTCCTACAGATGTTGACAAAGTCGGAAAAGTTTAAGTGGGTTTTCCAGCCATAGTTACTTTGCTGACGAGCCTATCTGGGAGGTCGAGTCCCACACAACCAATTAACGGTATGCGTAATGCATTTCCTCTTCGTCAAAAAAAAGTGTTCACATATAAATAAGGGAACGCACAGCAATAATGTTGAATTCGGATTGTGCAGTAAGATAGACGAATTTGTATGTCTGCCTGTGGTATAGCTTGTAACGAGTGCCTCGCTTTGATGACTTTTTTTTGTTTAAGAGCTGACGATCGAAATGATCCATAGCTATAAATTATGAAGATCTGTTCAGGCCTTTAATGGTTTGCTGTTACGGGTTACCTAATTTTTTTAATATTATTTATTTTACAACGCCAAGTTGATAAGATATTACAGCTTTTAGTTACTTACATGTTTGAATAAAAATAATATCGAAACTATATTTGTAACTTCCCTTGTTATTTTATATCTATATAATTCTTGAGTTAATCTTTTTATTTTCAAAATAAAATTTACATGTCATATGTATATATATATATTTTATGAAACACAGCGGTACTTTTTATTTTTTTAACAATCCATTCCTTTGATTTTATAACTTTCTCCAGTAAGGATGTGACTATAATGTACGTCATTCCACAATAGCTTGCTTGGGTGATTACAACTCATTCATGATATAAGCTATAGGTTGAGGTAAACTATTTGTTTAGGTGTTAAGGTGTTTTTAATTTCAATTGACGTCAGAGGAACTTTGGAAATTCATATTTTTAAGTATAAAAATATCGACAACAACAAAGATCTGACAAGATTTATTAACCTTATTTGAATTTATGGGTGATCAAAACTTATTTTACCACTGAGACTTGTAAATAATTAATGATATTCGTATAATTCAAGAGTATGTATATCAAGTAAGTACTCGCGATGTTATGTCTTAATGTATTGTAGTAAACAACATCTTGACCAATTTTGCTTAAAAAAGATGACCCGAAAAATCCGTTCAGCAGTTTACCATAAACATTTTCTTTTACATTTAAATAAGTAAAAAACTTAAAATATTTTCCATTATGTATATTTAAATAAATGTTTACATATTCTCAGAGATGCGGCACTCATTTGAATTATAGAACACGTAACCACGGCTTTTCCACCTTTGTATTATCATTCGGGAAGCAGTTTTGGTATTCTTCTTATCCTGTTAACATTCAAAGAAGACCAAGGTTTATTATATAAACATTAAAATGGATAAAATTTGAATCTTCACGGAAAGTGCTTAAGGAAAATTCAGTTTAATTATTGCATAGCATTAAGTCTCGTTATTTACTAGTAAGAGTTGAAAAACACGTGAGCACCTGCGATGAATCACGTTTCATCACAATGAACATGATTCATGCATTTCGAGATGTGCAGACAATATCAATTGTACCTAATTGCCATATTGGCGAAATATTCGACTATTATTTAACGTTATTTTTATTGAAAAGTATCAACCATTAAGTACATATTTCTTTTAAGTTATATTTTTTTATAATCCCAACAAATTATTTAATTATCTTTTAATATTGTAAAATTGCGTTTGAATATTTACGTGAATATTGTTTCGTAATTAATGATTGGAATGCTTATTGTAGACACAATTTTTATAGGCAATTAAAATTAAATGTCTAAAAAAAGGTTGTTACTGTTCCTTTGGACTTTGAATGATCACTAAGATTTGCTAGAAAAAGAATGAAAATTTGTTTAGTTTATACTAGAAAAAATCTTTTTTATTTCTTGCTTAAGTTACAATTGTGTCAGTGTAATTGTACAATATATATAATTGTTAATTATATAATGTGTATTAAGTATGTCTCTGTCTAACTTGAACTTGCCAAAAAACATCTTGCATGTCAGTCGTAATATTAATTTTTGACTACTAAGCGATTGGAAGAAATATCGAAATTCCGTTAAAGTTCTGACAACTGTTTATGGATGTAATTATATACAATTGTGTCTAACTTCAATTAAATTGATAAAAGATTTGATGGTATCGCAGTTATTAATTGCAATATTAAATATTTTGAGGACCCTGTAGCCTAGCAGTTGGGTGAAGCAACCACAACGCCAGAGGACCGGGTTCGAGGCTCGGTCGGAACGCAGTTGCATTTTAAATATGTAATTTGTGTTCTACCTCGCGTACGGCTGCCTATGGCCGAACAAGTGTCAAAAATACAGGAATTTTCGATAGGAACTCTTAATAATTTATAAGTTTCGTCCGGGTCCCGTACCAGCGTTCATAGATGGAAAAGTCGTGAAGTGCTATGCGCGTTTCGATTTCAGTACACGAATTTCCGAATACGTGAAATAAAAATAAAATAAGGACGGCAGTAAAAACGTCACGATGTCAAAAAATTATGTAATATGGCTAAGGCCTTAACGTTGGCAACGGGTCTTCTAGATCTTACTGATCTTGAAGGTGTCCATGGGCGACAGGAATAGGCGAACTGTACGCTTGTTTGCCGTTCTATCGAATAAAAAAATAATAAGAATGAGTACTAGTAAATATTTTCGAACGATATCCTATCTAGAAATCTTATATTGTATTTATTAAAAGTTATCGTTGACTCTAAAGATTTAATTTTTCTTTACAAATCGTTGATCAAACATCATGTGCCAAGTACAACACTCCGGACATTACGTTGAAAGGAAAAGTTTAAAGACGACATTACCATAGTGAGTAGATTAAAAAGTGTTTTCCACGCTCATATTATTACATACCATCGATTCTTTTTTCAATGTATGAATTTTAATGGGGAAATATGTTAAATACCATCCAACGATACAAAGCAATTGTTAATTGTTGGAATATTATTGAATTTTAGCATTTACTATTGTATATATTGTATTTATTAACTCAAAATACATATCTTAAACTATAGTAATAATTATGTAGTTAAGATTAAAAAAATCGCTTTTATTAAATTTGTAATTTCAGTGTGCATTCACCTTAAGGCTTGTAGTGCAGGGTAATTAAAATCAAGTTACTCTTTTCTATCACTTGTTTACATAAATGATTCTACATATGTCCGTACCGATGCTAATTAAGCTAATTATTTGAAAATATCATATAAGATAGATTGTAAAAACTATTTGTAACAAATACGTATAGAATTGAAATTAAAGTCTATGTTCGTAATGTCAAAATGAAATTGTTTTCTAAAGTTATATGAGATATATTACTTATAATGGAAACAATATTTATAAAAAAAAATGCTTGTTTCTTCTAGCTAACTTCCAAGCAACTGGATTGTTGTTGGTGTAATTTTAATAATAAAATATTATTAAGGAATCTTGAGTTTTTAAAAGATTCCAATATCCAACTTCATAAAGTTAAGCATTTTTTAATTAATTAGCATCTTCATTTTAAAGTTGTATTTAGGTATTGCTTTTAATTTTAAATATCATTTATTTCTTAGGATGTTTGAGAAATAATTTTTTACAATAGTACTTAAGCGACATCATATCTATATTTTTATTTTAGGCATGTAGAAATACATTGACAGAAGTCAATGCAAGTATTGCGCATGACAACCTTACTATCTATGAAAATCATGTTTTAAAATTATACTTCTTATTGTTGAAAAAGTTGAATAACATTATTAATTGTGATTAAACGTTTACATATTTCGAAAATTTGAAATAGATCTACCGGTCGTTGATTAAACAATAGCGATGTTCATATTAATTTAATTATAGCCTGAGCGACAGATTAATATCGTGAAAAAAGTTGGACGTGTCATCGGAAGGCAATCGCAGGCAGGAGCGCCGCGGCCGTCTACGTGACACGCCTCGACAAACATCCATTGACGTGAAAGATTTTGAGTGATGTAACTAGGGTTGCCAGACGTTACACTGTGAATAAATATGCACAGTGAATCACTATACACACACCTCAAAAACATTAAAAGATATCTACTGAATAAAATCTCATTATTCTCATATAATTATAAAAAGTTCGAAAACATGCATCAAATTAATATAACCAAAAGATAGACTTTTTTCATGAAATCAATTCATTGAAAAAAAGTTGTGGATAATGTTTTAAACTTATAAATATTTTCAAATTTACCTCCAATATGAAACTACAATATACACATCTTATATTTTTTTTGGAAATTTCTTTAGTCTTGTCAAGAGCGACAAGGACTTCAAGGACTACGAGGACCAGTAGGACTATATTATTTGAATATTCCATTTTTATTTGATAAATTTTTAATAAAACTTCTTGAAAATGGAAAAGTGTCACGTTGGCAACCCTGGATGTAAGAGACAATGACTTTTTATTAGTATCGAAGTATTAATTATTATCCTTTTCATCATTTAGGTTCTGTGTTCGTTTCCGCTTGTACGCTCAATCAAGTTCAGCTCAATTTCGAAGGTAATTAAAGTTTAATTGTGGAAAATAATGAGATTAAAGTATGAAGAGATACGCTGTGCATAGCATAAGTTTATATAACTTAACGGTTTGTTTTCGATGGGTACTTAAATCGTTATTATTTGAATTTGTTATGTGTAAAGTCAACAGAAAAGTCTTATCATATATAATATTAGTTATAAACAAATTTATAAATTTATATACTTAGCTTCTTTTAATATATATATCAAAATCATAAATAATACTTTTGAAAAATTAATAACTTATAATAAGTTTCCTCTCATATGTTATCTTGCGAATTATACACATACAATAAAATTACCACCAGCTGACAATTAGTAACACTTCAGCTGTCAATATTTTAATAAATTTTTGGATGAATCATATAAGAAGAGATAGAGCGTGACAAATCTTTAACAATCACATTATTCCCTTTTTACCCGATTATTGCATGGCAGGAGTGAATCATAGGGCATTACATGTCATTAAGTGTCGTGAGAACGCTAGGCTGTATCGAACAGAATTCCTCTACATCCGGATGACCTGAAAGTTTAAACACGAACACTAATTTATACCAAGTTTTGACTGCAAAGGTTACATAAACTTTTTCATGGAAATTCACGTATACAGATTTTGTATGTCAATAAAATTGTTATCAGATTTGTGACTAAACATTAACAATATTTGTAATTAGGCGTGCTAAACGTTATGTTATATATACTTTATCTGTAATAATAAAATACTTTTATAATAGTCAACAATAATATCAGTTCCAGTAGTGAATAACGTTTTTAATCAGTTCTGTAAACATTTCCCTACAGCTCAATGATTTATTGATCTAAAAATTTCATCTAAAATTAACTGTAAATTATTTGAAATTATATTGGTTTAGTCTGAAGTAATAAAATAAATATTTGTTTAATTGTTTAACAAATAGATTTTGTTGTGTAAAGTGTCAAAAGTTTATCGAAATTATTTTTACTAAATTCGTTTTTTTCGTAAACCTCGAAAATAATTCTAAACACGAAAGATAAGGATTTGTGGAAAATAAATGATTTTTACTTATTTAGACTTAAACCAATAACAATATAAAGATAAATGTTTAAGTATTATAGAATAAAGGTTGACAACTCATGAAGAAAGGCACGCGCCGAACTTCCTGTCACAGTTTTAAGAGTGTTCTCAAGATGGTACAGCCTAAGTCACTACAGATAATAGGGTTCTTACGCCTTTTTAGATATCAGAGAATACAAGGACTTGCCTATTGCAGCGCGTGTATGACCTTAGTAGCCGCAATGATAATAGCAAATTTAGTATTCGCCCGAATTAAAATCAATTCTCAGCGCAAAGATTCCGGAATAATTTTATACTGTCTGTGAGGTCGTAATATACTTTTTATTTCAAGTAATTTTCTTAACGCGTTATATGTAAAGAATAAAAAGAAAAATAAAACTTTTTTTATTTATTATCCATTCAAGTCAGAAATATCCACTTAATTATTTACCATCATAGTTCTATTTCAAGTTGCAGTTCCTCCTCAAGTTGGCAACTTAGACATAAATGGATAACTTTATAGTTATCGCTAACTTGTGTTCATCGGTGCTGTGTACAGAGCCCTAACACAACTGTACTTTGTGCTAAAATAGAAATTTCCACAGAATTTTCTTAAAGCTCTCGCTTTTCTAGGCTTTTTGATGTTTTGGGTTAATGATTGGAAAAAATTATATTTATATGTAATCAATTTTAAATAATTTGTTTTAACATATAATTTACTTTCAAATTATGTACATAAACATGTTTTTTTTTCGAGAAAACGTAGCCATTTCCTGTCTTGAATCTTAAGAAAAAACTTGAAATAGTTATAGATCTTAAATATTATTTGATTTTATAATATCATTATTAACTTTAGCGATGCCTCGCGAATGGAAAATACGTCTCTGTAGTCCATTCTTGTACGTAGCGAGATGTAACTGACCCTTCCGGTATTATTTAATTACTCAAAGAAAAACCTTAGCTAGTCCACCCGTAATTAATGTTAAAGTAAAATTAAATTAAGTGAGAGTTAGTTGTAATTATAAGATAAGTGCTTGTAATGCTGGTGTCGTTACGGCCGCTGCGGCCGCCGACATGACGCTTACAATGTTTATAACCCTCTCGTTTTATGTGATATGACGGAATATTTTCACTGGACTTTGAGAATGTTTTATTGCTCTTCAACTTGAATCTAATTTAATTCCCTTTTTGTTGTAAAAGTGTTTTAATCGTTTTTGAAGAACTTCCTTTTTTGTGTTTACAAAATATTTTTTTCAGATTATTTATATTTATATATCTAATTGATAAACGAACTGAGGTATCCTTGATGGTGAGTGATAGCTCAGTCAACTGGCATCATGAATTACTCAATGATATGCTGCTGGCCTATTTATTTCGAGCGTTCGACAATTTATAGACTACAGTCGAAACACGTAATACAGCACTTCACGATCTTTCCAGCTTTGAATGGTATACGTGTAATAATAGCTAAAGTTGAGTTTATATTACTATCTCGATAGTGACTTTGATTGTATTATTAACAAGAAACTGACAATTAGTCAAATCTAATAATTATCAATCAAACGTATTTATCAGCCAATTAAAAAAATGTTATTTATTTTTTTCTTATTATATATCATAACAAAACCTTACAGATAGTCTTGTGACGATTCACATAATATATTAACATAAAAAGTAAATGATCGTTTTCTTAAGTAATTGCAAACGAAGTTCGTTACTTTACTTTTGTTTCTACTATAATTCTCAAGTTGTCGTGTACTCATTATTTGTCTTAAGGGCTTGCAAAGCACACAGATAATGACAAACAAGGTCTGTTGTCCGTCGCTGTATTCCTTCATATGTTTGTTTGTTCGGTCACGGCAGACGTGTGGTTTCCCAGGTCAAGTATGATTTCGATCACGACTATATTTGTCTTTTAATTCGTAATTGCTACGGGATTTTTACTAACCGATTTAAAAGGCATCCATAATTTTTCTATATCTTAATCTTCATTTATACATTTAAGGTGTTGATATGTAATCATAACATAAAATATTTTACTTAAATACAGATATAAATACAAAATAAAGGTGCGTTTAATTATTAATACTATATACTTTATTATATATAATATACTATATTATTTATTTATTTATTTGGAAAGATTTACAAAGACTCACACTGTATTATTAAATAAAATAAAATAAGAAATATGAACCTATAGAAATTTCTCGCTTTCTAGTAAAGTGTATGTGCGCACGTGTATTATTTTTTGTCTTGGAAATATTGTGGGTCTTTACAGTTAAAATTTACCCAGGAAATAAATGGCGAATTCTACTGAACGATTAAAAAATGCGATTGTCACGTGCGAGCAGTCATTAACATAACCTTGTTTTTTCGTTCCAGATTCGTGACACGCCGTGTGTGTGCCCACTGCCCGCTGTAAATAATAAATCTAATAAATAAAACAGGGGAACGTGAGTAAGATAAAGAGTTCATGTGCTCCAGAGCCCTAAGCGTCATTGAGAGTCGCCGACGGATCGTTAAACGAATGTGAAAATATTTTGAGCTCTTTATGGCTGCAGGGGTTGGTCGTAAATTTGAAGCAGGGACAAATATTATGACGATGTTGATTGAAATATCTAAGATATTATAATTGTTTAGATATTGCTGTTATATCAATTAAAATATTTTCTATAACTGAACTTGTAATCACTTTATTACGTACCTGATGTCTCAGCCAAGAGACGTCGTTAATTATTGCCTAAGGATTCGTTGTGGTCATATTTATTTATATATAAAACATTATATTAGTATTCTTCTGATAACCGCCGTATAAAAATAGATATTTGTGGTAGGCTCTGTCGCTCGTTTACGTCATAATAGGCTAATGAACGGAAGTACAGACTTTTCTCTCTACGTTCGTAGATACATCCACACGTATCTATTAATAATTTTAGTTGGCGATTGTCCTTTATTTGTCCCTGATACACCTACACAATGATCTAAGATAATAAATAATTATAATTAAATTTCAGTGTCTTATTAAGCTCTATACAAATAGTGTTCCTACTCTTATCTGATCCAAATTTATTAAGATATATTATTACAATTTATAAAATATTTAATTACTAAGCTGATTTGATCCGTTTTGCTAATAGTTGTTCATAACGAAATCTAGTACGTATATAGATAATGTACATTCTTAGCGAGATTTGGAAAAAAATCTTGTATTATTATTCATAATACTGTTCCTGTTGTTCATTTCTTTTTATTGCAAATTATTTGTGTATGTAAGTGAAAAGAGATAGTAGAAAATCTAGTCGGGTGGCAGATCGTGATATTTTTCGGTATAATATTTAACTATGCAGTAGGTCAAGCACAATAGCGTTTTTATCGGTACATCTAACTTCCAAACCAAACTTTACACCCCTCGAACTCCCGGCGACAACTTGCTACCACTAATTTATTAAATAAATACTCGGTTGCGTTTGATCATTGTAAATAATATTGACCTTATGGTCACGTACTAACGATAATTATGAATGAACGACATTTCTCGGCTTTTTATTCTTGTTCGGACGTTCAGAGGGCCCAGAGTCAACGCAAATATTCGTTGTCGTGTGAATATGTTATGTAAAGATGTGAAACTGTTTCCAGTCCCGACTCATGGGAACATCGCTTGACTAGGGAATGGATTGTTTTTAAATACCTCTGCTATTTGTTTGTTATAGATTTAACATAATTCATTTGTATATTCTTGAAACAAGATGGACCTATGTGCTTCCGATCAAGTATTACAAGTAGAACTTTTTTCTTTTGTGTTTTAATTTTTTAATTAATTTTTTGAATACATTTTTTTGTTAATTGCAGTGATATAATATTAATTCTAGGATTTAATGAATACCGATTTACTTTGAATTAATATGTCACTATTATTTAATCTAAGATTAATTAATTAAATTTGAAGAATACTTTTCCTCTGCTGTTGCTAATGCCAATGCTTTTCACATACTTTCTTAAATACTTTTAAGAAATTTTACAACAAGGTATAAAGAAAACAAAATAAAACGATAACATAAATGTAATAATAATTTAATATCACAAACATAGCCATTAATGTTTGCGCAGTTATAAATACTATTTGAACTATACAAATAATGATTAAGTCATAAATACACTGGCTCTGTACTTCACAATAATATATAATTAGCTGCTCCATTAAAGCTAGTCATATTTCTATAACAGCGATATAAATAGTTAACAAAGAATTCGAGTTATAATAAATTGAAACTAGGAATTAAAATGTACAAATAAAATTATTCTTCGCAGCCTCAATCGGAGCTACGTCCCTCCGCACCGAGAATACACATCAATAATATAATCAAATTACAATATCCACAGTAGAGACATTAGACTAAATAATTTACTAACACATTCAAGTTTGGTGGAATGAGAATAATACTAATAATTTCTAATAATATAAAAGTAATTTATACTAAAATGAATTGTATGAAATAAATAAATTACCTTGACTAGGACATCGGAAAAATTTAGAATTAAGCTGCCTGTTAATCAATAAATAATACAATTTAAATTCATAACTATTTACATAAAGGAACTAATTCGCTCTAGACCGAAATGGCAATGTAATGGCAAAAATCATTCACTATCAAGTAATGGTGCATTATCTAGAGATTCTGGGTCGAAATAGAATACTGTTCACAAAGTTCACGTAACATTTATTAATAAAAGCACCATCGATTAAGTAGACAGCCCGAGATAAATTATAAAATGGGGCAGTTGCTTTGCAAACCAGTTGCAGCGTTGTACTCCCAAAAAAATAAGTTACACGGATATATATAACTACGCAATAGACTGGTTGTAGTCTGTAGCTTTAAGCGAATTAACTACAAAGATTTAGCATAAATTAAATAAATACTATTGTGAATTAATACGAAAATGTGGTTGTTAAGCTTGATAAAATCTTTAACTGCGAGTTAGAATAAGGGTGCTCATATAGATGTTTTTAAGTCATCAAGATCCTAAAAAGAATTCAGTGTCTATAAATTCATAGTATCAAATTCGACGCACAGACGATTGTCTAAGGCATATCTGTACTTCTAGTACATACCAATGTAACTTATTTACGGTAATACTGTATTAGCTACCAAAACTATCCTCAATCAGCCTTCTGTGAGTCAACATCGTACATCTTCTGAAAGACCTGTGCGAGGTATTCTAAGTAGTTAAGCGTGTCTCTGTATACGAGAAGTGCATAAACAATCTTGTTATCTTTTATGTCTGGAAGTTCTGAGTCTCGAAGCGCGGCAATCTCTAAGCTACGAGATCTCATAATGTCCTGAAACGAGAACAATTGGCTTAGAAAATGAGCTAATGTTTTAAATAGATTCTTTGTACGGCTAAAACAATTGTCGAATTATTTTCAGTATTTATAATACTTACATTAAATAAACAAAGCACCGCCCTCACGTTGTGCATAGATTGTGTAATGTTATGCTTGAGGCTAGCATCTGACAAGATATCATCGTTCAAGCCGTCTTTGCTGATTGAGTACAGCCCCGCGACCACCATCTTCAGTCCTTTGTACATTGATGGTAGGTGGCCATCAATATTTTTCTGTGAACATAAGAAAATATATAATTGAACACGCATAATATTGAATTTGTATCCCGTAATGAGTATATTATTCAGTCTCTTATACGGTATATTGCGACGTATGTAATTTTGAAACACCTCACAAGTCCTATAGCGCGGCAGTTTCAAAACCTTTATCAATCTAAATTCGATGATGACGATTGTGATTAAAGCATCCACATTGCGAAACCATTGTGTTCTCACGTAAACGATAGTCGGCTGACAACAATAAGTGCCACCGACGATGTCGATTCTTTGAAATCGATTGAAAAACACATACGGATGCACGTTTTTGGCATCAGCGAATTCGCCGCCTTTCGATTATAAAACAATCAAATCTTATTCGTTAAGTAACAACAGTTATCGAGATGATTGCTCGAGGTTACGTTAGCTATATAGATAACATACTAACCATTAAATTATCCATGTACTCATCGGACATAGGCTGGTAGACGACATTGTCCTTTGGCAAACCGTCTTTGACTTGTTTATCTAACCA
Source organism: Hebomoia glaucippe (assembly GCA_025727935.1). Lineage (NCBI taxonomy): Eukaryota > Metazoa > Arthropoda > Insecta > Lepidoptera > Pieridae > Hebomoia > Hebomoia glaucippe. Next base: position 13,368,908 of record JAOSYY010000007.1, read on the forward strand.
GTCGTTGTTCCGGAGCCAATCGGTTCCACTCCATTCCTTAAGTAACGCTTCAAATGTCGGGTAACTGTGAAGTTTTGCCTAGAACAAACGAAATTTTCAATTTGAAGATTAATTTTGTAAATGTTACAAATAATGTTTTACAAAACCTCAACCAAATGACAAGACTTTCTATTTACTTAATAGTATAGTTTATTTATTCGTAAAATCTGGTAAATGAGTTATGATAAATATTTACAACACATTTTCAGTGAATCTTAAACTAGATCATTTTAAATATTGTACTCGCACCACCCACGCACCTATGAAGAGATTAGCTACGACAGCAATTGCTTTACGTGGAATAAATCATTATCCGTTTATAGTGTCCACAATTTTCGTTGTCGACAATATATAATGTAAGCACAGAATTATAAAAACAATTATCTTGGCTAATATTATGTCAGTTACATCGATAAAACAAAAACAGGGTGTCCAAGCAAAAAAATATAACAGAAATAGAAATATCAATAAGGAAATAGATCCTAAAGAGGATCGAAAGTGTGGCAACCCATTGAGTGAATCAACGTCGTCATGGCACTGTCCCGTTGTTCTTTGAATGATAAAAATAGAAACACTAGTTCGTGCGCGTTGATTGACTTCTATAGAAAAGACGATTGAACGAAAGATAAGTCTGCAACAGCTTCCTCTTGGAGCTGGTATATATAAGGTTCACACGTTCCTCAGGCAGTCATCTTTAGTCATTCCTAAACATCGAGATTGTGTTCTCATGTAAGTTTCTTATAAATCTATTTCACAATAAGGGGAGGAAAGAGCAATTTAAATTTGAAATTCGCATTAAATTTAGTTACTTTTTAAACACAATATTTTGATAAGTAATATTATGGGTCAGCCAAGGTCGTGTGAAAGATGAGATCGAAACAAGAGGTCTGTCTACTACCGTTGACATGTCACGTAACAAAACCGTTTGAACATTAAAATTTGACACTACGATCCCGATATACGTGACTAACAGATACTTTAAAAATTTAAACCATATTGTGATATATTAAAGTCCAATATACCATAACCCAGGAAGCAGATGCAACAATGATTTGATAATTGAAATTCTCTACCGATATTTGTTGATTGCAGTAAATTATTATTTCATAACAATAACATTGATTAAACGCATGCAAATTGTGTAAAACTAACGAAAATTACTTTATTGAGAAACGTTTTATCTAAGTTATCGTAATTTAAAATCAATGCTTAATTTTTAAAGAAATATTAAGTAACAATAAAAAGTCTTCTTAATGTTTTGACGTCGAAAATGTTATAATTTAAAAAAATTCTACATAATATGAATATCGAAGAAAATTTGAGTTATCGTGATGAAGAGTGGAATGTGCGGTGTTGACAATTAAGTACCCGAGTACTTAAATTTAAGACGCAGGTGTTCGTCCGGTACATATTAAAAAACCTTGACAATAAATAAATATTGTTACTCTTTGCTTTAAATACAAATTATGTCAATTTTAACTAAAAAAAAGTACTACCTATGATTACGACTCGAATTTAGTGTTGCTATTATCGAGTAAAAAATGTGAATCTAGGAAAGAATTGAAATTAGAAATTAAAAGTTAAAAAATTATTCAAGGAATATCTTATAGTATAAATACATTTTTTAAATACATCTAAGCAGAATTTCTTTATAAAATTTCATTGTTGATAAAACATCTTACATTGTATTTTTAAATAATAAATCGAGTGTCATTAATTCGAAGACAAACGGGCACCTGCACTGCAATAATGTATTCACAGATCCCGTGGGTGGGATCTAAGAAATTCGACGACTTAGCATCCGGATAGTTAGCTTGAAACATCGGAAGCTTATCAAATAAACAAGCACCCACACATACGCATTACATCATGTAGCGCACACACGCGTACCCACCCATTGGCGCAGACAGCCTGTCGCCTGTGTGAACAACGCTATCGCTCTAAGTATGTACATATTGTATGTAATGTCATGTATAATTCAATGTTTATATATATCGAGAAACGTAACGATAAGCGTAGTGGACAAACGCGACGTCAGGCATGTCTCGACCGATCCTCTTTCATATTGCATTTTTAAGTCAAAGAATGTGGCTACATCTTGATGAATATCTCAGTAATTCAACTGTCGGAATATGATGCGATAATTTGACACCGGGCGTAGTCTAAAAACACGAATATTGTGGCACATTCACACGGTGGCCAGTGCGGAGTCACACAGTACCGGTAGGGTTCGTTGAATTTGTTATTGCGTTCTCAGTAAAGCTGACGACGGAGAGCTCGGGTAATTTGGATATTGCGTTATGTATATCACACGGTATCTTTTCCTACAACGCGTACCGAAATATCAACAGCTCTTTGTCTTTACACTGTTGACGAATCGTGTTTTAAAGCTCACATAGAAATGCATCCGACTGCGACGAGCGTAACAGATCGTAAAGTGGAAAGAGCCAAAACAAAGAGTAAGTAAACGTCCTTGTGTGACTACCACAATGATATCTGATCGTGCCAAAGCTTTGTCTAAATCGCAATAAATATTATAAATCAGCAACGAATGACCGACATTAAGGAGAGAGACAGAAAAAAATCGTCGGGCAGGTGTGTCGTGCAATACTAATGCGCAATCAGTATTCGATGCGTATGCGCATCGTCCTGTAGTTCGTTCCGGCTACTGTGCGTCGATAATGTCATTTTACGACGGGGAGGCAGCAGTGAGCGGACAGGACGTCGCCGTCGTTACGACCGGCGAGCCTATTACAAATGCTACCATACCTCATGCGCAAACGTCACCCGCCACAGCTGGACTACACGAACCGATACCCATTCATTGTTCTCTTTCCATTGACTGTTTAACACTCGATCATTCTCTGTTATTATCAATTGTTGTCGAAATGTATTCCGGTCGCAGTGACATCGGATGTCACATTTATTGCCGCGGTAGAAGGTCATCCATAAATGATTCGAGTCGCGACGGCGACATCACATTACTGCTCGATGATCGGGCCACCTTACTTCCGATTCGGAAATATTATATTCTCGGGATTATAATGTTTGAATTGTCTCATGGAAGATTCTTATTACTGAACGTACGGTCATAAAAATTCCTGAATGCAAATTCGATCATCATCGGTTTTAAACGTGAACGTAATATGTAATTTTTTGGGTGTAAACGTAATTGAGGGGTTTATAACGCGTTCAAAATTGAGGTCTGCCGATGTGGCGATTTGGCATCAAATAAATGCAGTGCAAAATTATAATTAAAAGGGAGGAAGCGGCAGTGGCCGGACGTACAGAGGCGAAACCGGCGGCGCCCGCGTCGATGCAATCTCTCTTCCACGCCATCCGACGTGGTGAGAAAATGGCGCTAAAAACGTGCACGAAAGGAATCGCTAATGGTTAAAATTTTATATGGCAAATTTTGGAACATTATATTACATAAACTGCTTTGTACTAGGGTGAGATCGTATTTACATTGTATAATGCAGTTGGCTACAAGTACTCTCATTCAACAGTAGATAATATATCATTAAGCCCTTAAGGTATGTGCGATGTCCTTAGTGTAGTTTTATTGGTATTGGTCAGTCGCGGGCTGCGTCCGTTCATTTAGAGCTACGCGGCGGGCATATCGATGCGAATACTACGTTGCAATTGTCTCGTCACTCACCCAACTCCGTCAATGAAAGAAAATAAAGATTTTAAAATAAAATAATACTTACAAATTTGTCTTTGTACTTCGATGTTGATTCGAGTGCGTTTCTCGCTTGGGACGCTACATCTTTAGCGAGTTTTGCAGAGTATTTTAACGGTTTGGTCTAAAAAAAATGTACATGAATATTGAATTACCTTAAATTTGATATATATTACGGCAGTTGCAAACTTGAAAGTGATCTTCAAATTAAAAAGCCTATAAATTGATGTATTGGGTAATAACTTAATGTAATTAATTTAAAGATTCAAAATATTAATTAAAAATTTCAAGTTACTTAAATCACGTTCAATTTAATAATTATCTTAATAAAGGGGTACTTACATTGGAGCCATAATCACAGGGGTTACCCCAGATGATGTTTTCGTCAGAAGATGATCTACGTTGTCTGTCCATAATACGCTTATGAGGTGCTGCTGTCGACTGCGGCGAGAGTCCTCCGACAAGGAGAACAAGACAAACTGCTGCGCAGACGTTGACGTATCCTGTAAATAGATCGTATTAATTATTTATGAAACATCTACCGGTAATTATTAGATCACCTTTCATTGTATCTGAAATTGATGAAATTTATTAAATTTCTAACATCAAAGCTACCTAACCATTTTAACATCTTTTTCTATACAAGAAAATTTAGATTTTGCTTCTTTAGGAAAATACATTACATCAGAGATAGTACAACAGTGGTGACGATACAAGATTACTCCTTCGGAGGACCATTATGTGAGCATACTAATTTGACTGGAAGTTGCCGGCAATTAAGCACCGCATTCAGTTGCATCTCGTCAATGAAAACTGTGGAGAGCTTGTTCCGTATGCGGCACGCACGATGGTATCGATTATGGTAATCGTTGAACATCCGATGAATAAATACATCGCGGCCCAGAGGTGGACAGCCTTTGCTAATTGTCCGGTGAACTTGTGTGAATCATTAATGCGGCACAATTTAACGGTGGTCAGTGTGGAGCGGACATTCTTCCGATAATACGTACACGGCTTACCGTTCCTGAACAACGTATATAATCCTAAATCAAATTTCTTCCTTCTATATTGTTTTAATGCGATTATTGAAACGTGCCAAATGGCAGTAATGGGGTGCCAGAGATCGTCGACCTTCATGGGGATAAATTATCGCGAAAAACCAGCAACAATTAGATTATAATCATGCGTTTCGGTGTTACTCACTGATGGCCTCTTATTTACTCTTACTGTTTTGACTCAATGTGTGAATCATGTGTGTTATGTCCACTTTAATGACTAACGTTACAATAATTTACGATATTTAATAGTATCGTAAACTAGATACAACGTTAAAAAATTAAATAATACTTTACAAAACTACTAAATTTGATTATTTATATCTTGTATACTTTTAATTATTTACACATTTTTTTAAATTTTAAATCCATTAAATAAACGCTACGCAAATTTCACAACGAATTGCCGATCACGTAAAATTGTAACTTTATTTTATTTTTAAGTCTCGTTAGCGAGTTCTGTAGCGATTTTGTTGCTTAGCCCCCGGGTGAAGCTGCGGCCAAATAAAAGAAAATTATAGTTATAAGAAGCTTCGCCGCTTATTATTTAACTAAGCTCCGAACGGAACCCGATCATCACACGCCCCTTCGGGATGAAAAGAAATCGCGATATATTCCATTTCATTTTTTAATGATGGCGTAAACGAATGGCCACAATGTTAAGAAAAGGCTAAGTAGAGGTGATTTAGTTATAGACGCTCTACTAGCTAATTGATACAATAACAAGGTTGGAACACAAAAGGCGACCGCAAAGGTGGAGTCGGGCAATAACGATCATGTCAAAAGAAAGGTCCGACACACAACACGCGTTAAACACACGATCATAACATTTTATTAGTGCGCCGGTCAAAAGCAAGCAACCGCAGCTCGCCGCCGACAAAAGTTCAACCAAAAAAACTAACAGGTCAGCTCGTAAAAAGATGTAGAGTCGTTGATCGTTACGATATCTTATAATTTTGAGACCCTTCAATCAACAAAATGTTTAAATAATTCATATTTAATCTCTTTTTAATAAACTCCACATGAATTCAGAACGTCCGTACCATTGTATGAGTACATTTTCCACTGGTACTTTGCAAGAAATTTTTGCCTAAAAAACGTCCAGAAATTTTGAGTCTGAATTATCGGATTCCAATAGTATCTCGTTTAAAGGATCAGTAATTACTATGTTAAAAAAATATAAATGGACAATGAGGAGACTCGATCGAATTCCTTAGCCCATTGAAGATCTGACCGACTATAAAAACCGTGGATACCTACACGTAGGCAATACACAGGTTATAAGGGGGCATAAAAAAGTAGGGACCGCGTCGGAGGTCGGCCTGGCTACCCGAGAAACAAAGAATTCGTTTATTTTTTAACAGCTCGCTCGTACACAAAAGGAGGCTGTGCGGCACGAAAAACAACCCAAACGAGAGTACCTTGTTAACCTTTTTAAAAAGAAATCGCGCGTCTGCTAACTAGAATTTCGACTCCAAAACTGAGAAAAGTACGCGCCTTTCTGTTTGGCTATGCGGTAGGCGCCTACACAATCATTGTATTTATATTCAACGTATATATATGTCATATTGCTAACATCTAATTGATTAAATACGCCACCGTTAAGATCGAATAATGTAAAAAAGTACGATACGTGAACACGTGTTACTGAGATAAAGAAAAACATTAAATTAGCATTAAATTGGGGGGCTTTAATTGAGATCGCTCGTTCATCATTTCGTTCGCAATGGTTTACAACCGAAGTGCTCGTAAAATTTGACTGCACATAATAAGTTAAATTACCGCGCGAACTCGCGCGTGGCGTGGCGCGAAATCTTTCCTTACGGTACCCTATGATATTCATAATTAACTGAAAACACTGACCAGTTATGACGAAGCGTTAATGTCAATTTACCCTGATTTACAACAGAGTAAAACTATAGCAGTGTTAGACTTGAATAAAAGAAACACTATCATATACCTTAATCGCGTCATAGTGTCTTTAAGATTTTCTTAATTAGAAGATGAAGAAAGCTTACTAAAGCTTGTATGGCTCGAAGTGGTGTAGGTATGTGTTACTTGCAATTATAATCGTTGAGATGATTCCAACTCCCTGGAATAACTGTCTTTAATTGAGCGGCGGGTAAATGAAGAGGGTTTTATATGAAAATGTAACTAATGAAGTAAAGGATCGCAGGTTTAATAACGTAGACATAGTTCATGAAATCGAGCGGGGATTCAACAACGCTATTAAACTATCAACATGGACTTTTTCTTATCCTCACAAAGATTTTTCTGTTTTTATTATCATGTTGTTATGTACTTAGAAAATTTCTGAAATATGTAACTATACTTTGCCTGCATGAACGGAGATAAACAATTAGAGAGACCACTTCAGCCTTACCCCGACTAATTATGCTATTTTCATTGACTAATTAAAGACGACTTTAGTTAAGTATATAGTACTTCAAGTATATAACAGATATTTAGCAGAGGTTTAAAATTATGACATTCATTTTGATTACATCTACAATCTACGAATATTACATTCCATAATAATACAGTACCTAATGTGGGATTAGTGTATATACTTTTTTATATTCACGGATACGAATTGGGTTTTTCACATAAGACCAGTCACGACACTTCCTTTTATATAGTAAATTGTATTACAACATCATAATAAAAATAATGGTGCCAAGTGCATCGAATTTGCTTGCAGAAAAACAACATTTAGATTATTACAATTTTAGATAAAATTATGTTTAGAAAGGCTTGTAACGTAAGATAGAAGATAATTATTTTTTAAAAATTAAAATAAAAATTTTGTCTAATTAAAAAACATAATTCTATTGAAACATTGAAGATCGTATATTTCACGATGAATACGATTATATGTTGCAAATTATGCATTTTATAGTGTGACACTTAACCATTTTGTGGCCCTATATGTGCAGTCAAGCCGATTGGGTACTAATTACGAAACAGCCCCTTCGATGTACCTACTCACATAACTGTATGACTATTAAAGGATAGAAACATTTATTCAGATATGCCAATCCGGTAACAGTACGTTAGTTTAATTGCAGTTTAAACCTAGTTAGTTCGGTGTGTCATAGTGTTCAACATTGTAGAGATTGATCCGAGTTTTTGTTGGAATTAATTTATAAACTCGCACTCAGAATTGACGTATCGACAATGATACGACAGGTGCTGCGTTGTCTCTGGACCGGATATTTATCTTATAAATAGAGATATGATATTCGTTACACTATTGTATAATTGCTGAGATAAGAATTACTTCCGTGTTACGTCTCCAGATTAGATATTATATTTTACTTAGATTAATAAATAAGAATTTAAACATCTAATGATATTAAAAAAGACGAAATATTATTGGAATATATATCAAAGCATTCGACAACAACTATTTACATATCTCACATTTTAATAGTTATTTGGTGATTGAAAATTTTGATTATCTTATAGACCCTTATCATTTTTTTAATAATTAGGAAAAATTACGGCGTTGTATGAATATTATCAATATTTTCTATACCAAAAATTCTCAAATATCTTCGTTGGAGCAAAAACAAATTTAAGATATGCTATTAGGATTCAATAGAGTATTAAAAAAATTGTACAATTAATTATGTTTAGATGAAGTTATTCGCGAGCTTATTAATTTTTTTATGTAGATTAAGTAAATTAAAAAATGCTTACTGCTTCTGGCCACACTAGATTTGTAAGGTCGACATCTGTCCACTAATTCACTATCACAGTCACTATATCTGCTACACGATCTGGTCCTAGAGCATTGTTCACAACCTGAAGGCCTATGTAATGGCCCGGGATAAGAAGGGACACGCAGAGTGCTCCCACAACAGTTGTTAGACATATCCATTTTTAATCTAATTATCACAGTGCCGGCTTGTCTGAATGTCGCGAAGCATGGGATCTTAGTATAATCCATAACCATCGATCGCTTTTAACATCCCCGAAATTGATGTCGCACGCGTCGTGTCAGGTGAGCGACTAAATGAAATGGTGTGGATGGCGCTTATGATAAAGCAGAGGCACGTGGAGCCCCGCAGTGGGGCGCGTGAGAACGAATAGCGATTGGGGTTCTACGTCTCGAACCGCGGCAGCCAATGATGGTCGAAGGCGGGTCTCGATCCCACCCAGCTGAAAGTACCTCTATGTAGTCGAGGGTCCGGGTCCTAGGTACACGGGGGTTGAAAGGTTTTCGCGCTGCGGAATTTTTTGGCCCCGCGTGTGACTCACGCGGATGTTATAGGCCTTGTTAAGATGCGAAAGTTAGGTCATCGATCGACTTTTTAATTTTTATGATTCATTTTTACTTTTCACAATATACATATTTGCACAAAAAAAGCTTATAATTTACGTAAAATTTATAATTTTATTTAATATTTTATAATGGGTTAATTAATGAAATAAACTTAAATAATAATTTCAATTGTTGTTGAGCAATATTAAGGCATTTAATAGGTTTATGTTTGATTTTATATATCTTTAATAAATAAAATAATTTTTAAAAGTCTTCCGAATTGACTCATTGGGAAATTCATAAAAAGTAGCATCTGTTAAAACTTCAATTATTTTATTTCAGCCTGACTCAACGTAGCTACTTTTCGAATTAGTCATTGAAATTTTCAGTTGACTCAGATATCTCACGGATTTCATAAAGTATCTCTATAATATACTTTCTCTTTAAAGATTTTTGCGGGATAAAGTTCTTACAAAATTTTAGTGGACGAAATTAACGTCATAATGTCTACTTAGTATTAACAAAACATACATAAGATATAATAGTTTTTATTTATTCAGTGTTATGTTATCTATCTCAATTACAAATACATTACATTACTTACACGCTCGCCTACATGTTAAATCATATGACGTTTATGCATGTGATTAATACATAATTAATAGGAACAAATAAATTTCCACACCAACGATATTGTAAGGTTATTGATTACGAATAATTATAGTATTCAATCGTTTAATTTTTCCGTACATTCATATCCGGTGTTAATTTTTCCCGTGTCAGTATGGCAATTGTTTACTAACATAAAAAAGCTTCAACCAAATCAATAAAATTCCTTAAGTTATTGTAACGGAAAAAAATTATAAACTAATATATAACCAGTATAATTATCATGTTACTCGTGCGATCTAGTTACATAATTAGTTATACTTATTATAGGCAAAACTTAATCTGTAGCTTTTAATGGCTGTTTTTACAAATGTGTGTTTGTAAAATATACATACCACGACTCCTTAAAAAGCGTCCTTCAAAATTATATCGAAATCATTATATATGACGATAATAACATTAAGAAAATGAAAATCTGTGTGTAAAAGGCATTGTGAGCGTTAACTACTAAACAGAAGTGGAAGCTTCCGGACAATTGAAAGTATCTTTAAACCTAATTAGTAATTAGGTGAAGTAAAAAAATAAAAGTTAAGCCTACTGTATAACAACCAGTCATTAAGATTGCATGACGATAATTTTTAAAACTCAGGTGGATTTATTAATTATGTGTAAAGTTTATTTTTTTTTTGTAATATTTTTAGCTTAACGTTAAAACGAACATCATACCTTTGTTTAACAGATTTCATCATACATATTGGGTTTAAATTAATTTTCCTCAAAGAATTCTCTTATCAAATATTCGAATTTTTTTTTCACGTAACTCACACAGCATAAGTTACGTTGAATAACAGCTAAGCGTCATTTCTTAATCTTAAATTACAAGTCCGGATAACAAATTACGTCACGTTTCAGTTCTATGAACCTGTCACGCCATCCAGTGACACCTGTGTCTGTATCACCGGGGAGTTTCCTGTTGATAATGCGATAGAACACATATATGCATTACTTCATTCATGCGTCGAGAGAAGAATAGCCTAAATCCGACGCGAAATAGATTTCTATAAATAGGACAAAAGTACATGGCTCTTATGTTGGTAGGTCGTTGGCACTGTTGACTTTTACACATAATTTGGCATTGATCGTACTGAAGTTCGTATAGTAAAACCAAAATACGCATAATTACAGTGCGACCTTTCGATCTATCAACGTTGACACGTGACTTGTACTGAATGTGAATGGAGCTTCCACTCAATGATTGACAAAAATGAGACGTACAAATAAGATGACAAACTGCATGGTAGGCCCTGTAAGAGTTTAAATATGCCGCACTAGTGCTAGATCAACACACGCACTAGGTACATATAGAAAAACTTTCCTTTGTAATAAATTCTACAAATAGTCTCGTCATATTGTCATTTATTGGGTTAAGGACTGAAAATTATAATTTAATAACATTAAATAATTTAACTACATGTCATATTACCAGAAACTCTTGTGATTTTATAAAGTTTAATAAGTTAAAGAAAACGTCTTCAATACACCGAAATTTCATATTCTTCTTCTAATTCTTTTAAAAAGTTAAGCTTTCCGTATGTTAATGAAACATGTCCAATTTATCTTACAATTTACATTCCTCAGGATCGTGAATTCTAAGTAAGTACGCCTGCAGTCTTAAAGTGTCGACACACAAAATTGATAACGCTATATCAGAGTGTCGACACGCAGTCTGGCGTACTATTTATATTTTTGTTTTAAGCTAGATTATTTATTCATTCATTGATATTTATTACGTTATACTAATATATAGATATTTTTTATTAGTATATCGTAAATAATGAATATTTATTTAATGAGATTATATTGTTTCTACAACTCATTTAACTTATTTAAATATTATATTAAGTCTGCATATATTGTTGAACATATTCAAAAACGTTTAAGAAAATTCGTGAAAGGATACGTCGTCATAGATTCCTCAATACCCTTTTCCAATATTTGCTTACTTATGAGGTAATTTTGCGCCAGATCATGATATATTTACATTCTACGGTTTTAAACTACGTAGGTTTAGTTCTGAAAATAACAATCCTTATTGATACAAGAATAACCGTTCTTAATACTAAGAAATGGATGAAGTGACGTAATGATCAATGCTAAAGTAAATGGTCAAACGTGACGTTATTGTGAACGAAAAACCCTGATTCCTCTGAAACGATAGCACTTTTATTTATCCAATAGGATAGTGTCTATTAATAAAGTTTTAATCATCTACGTAATACATATTTTTAGAAGTAACGGAAAATAAACATAAAGCATGTCTTCATTTCGCGACACTTAAAGAACCGGTTCTTATCATAAGATTGGCAATTTATATATCGTATTTGCGCGTAAAAGTTATAGTGTTGTACAGATTTCTGTTCTTCATCAAAGAACCAACCCACTTTAACCTTTTTTGTATAACTTAGCTTATATGTATATCGTATGATAATAAATAAGGAAGTTCCACAGATACGCGGCAATAATACCGTACATACTTTCAAATACATTTAGAAACCTGTTATTTCAATATGATAAACAAGATCGCTTATTAAACATTCACAGATTTCAACATCGTCCGAACAAATCCAAGAATCAACAATTGTCCTTGGTTACGTAGTTATAAAAAATTTCTTCTGCTATGACGACGTTCATTTTAAATTTCAATTTACCGCTGACGGATATGACTGCAAAGTCATCATGATTTCATGGTATACTCTATGACTAGATGGGGTATACTAATTTCCCGTGTTTTCATCATCTTTTATGGCCACCTACTTGCATATTGTTTTTATGACACATCGACATACGTGACATAAACTCACTTGATGGTAGGTGATACCTTAACTACATGTCATTAATTATTTAAATTAGGTGCTACTTAATAATGAGCCAATAGAGACCTATTTAAAAAATTCTAAACCTGAAATACATTATCTTTTCAAAATTATATTGTTATTTCAAATAAAACGTTATTATTTTTTTGTAAATTTAAAACATCAAGTAAAAGGTAATGTATTTTAAGAAAAAAAAAGTGCTATGATATTTATATAGAATCTCTTAATTTACACATACACCCATTACATTACTTATGCAGTAGACACATCATTATTTTTGTATAACAAATCTAACTAAAGTTAAGGAAGCGTTTTATTATTGCATTAAAATTTCCAATGCACATGAAATGTAACGATGTTCGTGCAATTTATCAAAGCAGTTTACTGAATTTAACACTATTAGCACGCGATAACAAATTTGATCGAAGATAAACATTTTTCAATCTCGACCCATATCAAATAAATAACAATAATTTCATTTTCTAACACAGGTACAATCATGTCAATACAAGAATCGTGGGAAAATATAAGTTTTGGTAGGATAACGGCATTTCAGTTAATGACAATGTATATAATCCGCTTATTCGATTCATTATACGCTAAGTGTGTCACTAATACTCTTATTGTCAACCTTAAGTAGTTAATGTATAATACATCTGATGGTGACTCAAATTTCAAGAAGATTTTGTGTCCTTAATACATTTTGTTTAAAAGAACAAGTCATCAAAATTTACAATATTGAATAAAGCTAAGTCTAAGGCCAATTTTAAGAGCTACTTCTGTTATTTTCAGGACATAAACTTAAAATTTTCAAAGAAATCAAGACAACTAGACGTAGATTTAGCAAAAATTCGGTCAGGTCAGGACTTAAGTAAAATATGTACATAATAAACAGAAATAATTAAAAGCTCGCGTGATTGAAATAATTTAAATATATATTATAATGAATTAGAAGGCAATTGTATATACAATGAGATACCGGGTACAATGATAAAATGATTTTGCAAGCAACCGGGTTTTTACCCGGATTGAAAGAGCAGTCATAATAACATTCAAACATCAATCTTAAAAGTCTAATAAAAAATAAGCCGGATCGAATGTCGACCACACTTAGTTTACTACGTAATGTACCTAAGATAATATACATTTCTTTTAACTACCATTAGTTTAGTAAATCTACAGTTTTTGTAACAAATACACAAAAAATTTATAAGCCATCTAGTTATTTCAACTTCATCAAAATCTATTATACTCTGATAGTGTGACAATCTGCTACTTTCCTTTTAATTTGGCTTTTCAAATTGCACGCATTGTAAATATTAATTGGCCTAATTCCAAATAGAGCGATTGTTTTTTTTCTATTGCGTTTAGGTTTAATAAAAAGAATTGGCCTGAAAACCAAAATTCAGTTAAAATTTTAAAATACTTCGCGGCAATTTCGCTTGACATAAAATATAAAATCCATAAAAATCCCATTTAAGTTTCGCAAACTGTTTATTGGCGACTGTAAAACACCCGACTTCTGTACGAAAGCGGCACCTTTGTATGTAAGCTCTTCGTTTTGTTTACCGTTAACATTCGAATACATAAAACAATAGGACAAGTCACTTTCACTATGTTATATATGATGCAATAAATCGATGTATTGTCGGTCCTTTACCTTATTTTAAAGGGTCTATTCAGATCTTTTGTTTCAACTTTAACGGTAGTGAGCTAGGGCTACTCTGAGGAGGTCTATTAAAAGTCGCCACAAAAACTAGCGTGCGACTAAACATTCGACATTTTCTGTTGTTATTGTATTTTGGATCCCAATCGATATAACACAATATTCTTCTTTTGTGCACACAAATATTTAACAATTGTAGACCATGAAATTCATTTTGAAATGGTATCAATAGACCTATCATTGGACGTTTGTGTGTGATAAATTGCATGTCAACATCACGCCCCTGGGCACAGCGCACATTAAAGTGGTTAATTTGTGTAACAGTCACTTAGTCACAATTTAATGCGCTTAACACTTTTTAGTTATAGAATAAAATAAGACTGCAATAAGTATCGCAGAAAGTAACGTATTAAATATAGCATATAATGTATATATAAGTAATAATACTTTATATGTTCATTTTGATAACATATATTTTTAGTTATTTCTTTCAAAATAATTATAAAAACAAAATTCAATTAATGATTATACCACATAGATCTTTAGAGCTCCTCTTCGGACATAAGGACTTTATGTTCATAATTATTTAATTTCGTACCAGCTAATTAGATACACAATACAATATAGCTATTAAGTAGAAAACAGTCAACGAAAAAACTAGATTCCGACGCCGTCGTACTTAATATAAATAGATATATTTTGCTTATTATTTTTTTGCCTGCTTAAATATTTGGGAAATTCCACAGTAAGCGCCTGATATCCATCTCATTGTGACATTTGAATTAGACGAACGAATGCGATGAATTCTCAATAATATACGTCGGTAGACGCTACTGTACGGATTTTACGCGGTATATATATCAAAAGATGCTCTAGTCCTTGCGATGTGACTCACACAGTGTCCCGGAATTGTATCCGATATGGTAGTTTACGTTACAAGAAAATACGAGTAACATAATACAAAATAAAACACTACAAAATAGATATCCTAATAAAAAAGAAAAATTAAACATGCTCTCCCTACACATCCTTTTAAACTTTTAAATAATTGTGTATATCTTCGAAGAAATTTAGAAGAGATACGAATTTAATAGTAATCAATATTGCACAGGTATAAATACGAAAGAAGTATCTGTTTATTATATTTAAACAAGAACTTTATTCAAAATATATCTAAAATTATGTATCTACGATACATTTAGCAACGATACAATTAAAACTAAGTTCCTGAGTCTCTCGATCGTTCAGTTCCCAAAATGGCTGGGCTGATTTTAACAGGACTTACACTGGGTAATTGCTTATAGAAGAAACTTATCCAACTTTATTCCATTATCATTTATTATTGTAATCAACGTGGATAAAGCCGTGGGGCACTTGTAGTACACAATTTAAACGACAAGATTCGAATTCGGTACCCCTGGATAGAGCATCAGTCGTACTTACCACTAGATCAACTAGCATGTCCGTCTTTTGTTAAAACATATCGAGCGTAAAACTTGCGGAGGTTTTTTTAAGAAAATGTATCACGTTTGCGGCTTGAGGTTAGCGGAGCCACTGTCGTGACCCTTCTTACGTTATCTAGTCATGCTCTAATAATTTATGAATACTTAGTCATTAACAGATGTATCCTACGTAAAAAATAATCAATATATAAAAAAAAACAATATTCGTAATAAACAACACATATACATTTAAAACCGTTTCCAAGCAAGAATTAGTTTCCAATAATATAGACGATCATTAAAACATGTCTCATAAATAATGTGCCTGAAATAGTATTCTCTATTAGTGACGTTTCTATTTCTAATTAATATCTAGCAACACTGTAAGTTATAAACAAGATTATTTTTTGCACGTCAATGAACATATAATATTAAGCTTCATAGGATTGCAAAAAGTTTCTATAATTGTTTGAACATCAGACTGAATGTAAAACAAGCTCCATCCGTCCCATACTATCACGTCTAGCCGGTCGCTTTGTACCACGACGGTAATTAAAGCCTTTAAGTTAATTCATCTTGACTCTTTTACAAGCACTTCCGCGTGTACTTAGATATTATTAACCTTTTTGTAAGTAATTCATCTTTTTCATGACTTAGCGTAATGATTATTGTCTAGTTGATCCATTACGAAATGTTTTCTTGTTTAATGATGGCGCATGATCACGTGAGATTCAGTAAATGATTCCTTCTTTAATGGTATCAAAATTGTCCTCTACTTTAGTCTCCCTTGATGAACGTCAAACTTAAGGTAATGTACAAAAAAACGAGTTTTGCATGTACACAATCAATAGTGACAGTTATACATGCAAACATTTAATTGCTGCTATTAAACAAGATATAACATCATAATTTCTTTTGATCTGACATGCCGAATCATTATCTCGGCCAGAAAATTAACCAGGCAATCTTCAAATCGTCCAATGGAGTTATACCCTTGTACGTTTACGATACGTGCTAAATTTATTTATCTACGTTGTGGCATTTATGCCGTTTTATATATGGGAATATTTTGTTGAGGAATTGGCGGTATTCGCCAACGATCGCAAGGAAACTGCATCGCAAGCTCTGAAGCCTGCCGACTGGGTGGGCAAGACGCGGCGGTTGGCCCTACTAAGGCGTTTTTGTTACCCATTTTCAAATTTAAACTCAGAAACAACTTTTACTGAATAAAGTTACTGTTATCACATATTTCCTTAAAAGATACACTGCAGTTATTTATTATCTTAATTGCAGTAAAACATTTGAAGTGTTAAAGACATTTAGAACAAATGTGTTTTATAAGTAGTTCGTCAAAAACTAAATATGAATTATGTATCTAATCATTTAACGTAAGCACGAAAATCTAGTCTATCTAATTTATAACATTAGTAAGTTAAAGCATTAACAGAAACAAACTCCCTAAGTCTTAATGCATACCTTATCAGGAGTAATAGAAATTCTTCCGTAATTAAGTTAGGTATACTATTGAAAAATCATGCATTGTGCCTGAATAAATAATACTTTTTATAGTTGTACTAAGGAACCTCGTTACGTTTATTTAAGAGTTGCTATGAACTTCTGACGTTGTCTATTTAGATTTTCTCTTGGGAACTTGGAGCCATTTTATATAACGAGGTATATATTATAGCGCAGTAAAAAAAATATAAGCTTTTGTTTTCTTGTAAGGCGATTTCTTGCCTCGTGGTAGAGAGCGAGTGGACCTACGCTTTACTGCACTGATTATATATGCCAATAATTATCTGTTATTGTATTAATATAAAAATAAAATTTTTAATATTAGGGACGCAATAATGTACTTACAAATCTAAGAGATGTATAAAATGTTTTCTTTGCGAACGATTTAGAAATAAATAACTATAATTATAATAGTGGCTTAAATTAAAATTATAACTATTTAATAGTAAAATTATTGTAGAAATTGAGTGAGAATTGACAGGGCGCAAACAAAATACACAAAGTATTGATTCAAATATCTGCCGTTTGAACACACTAGCAAAATAGTCCTTTAATGCGTTATTAGATAAGAATGACTGTTTTAAAGCGTCGATCTGTATAATACAAATATGATTTTTTTTCTGCATAATAAAATGTAATAGTCACCTGAAATATCTTTATTTTTACTTCTTTTCTCCGCTGCGACCATTCGTTCAACATGATGACAAGACTATCACTTCTTTTATAAGACTTTGAAGTGATACATCCGCCACAAGACTTCTTAATAGAAATTTATAACACATGATATTTTACCATGACCGCACGTAAATAAACAATTTCCTCAAAAAAGATTTACGAAAAATATTCAAAAAACTAAACGAAATTTCACATACACAATGAAAGACGCTGAAAAGGATGTCAGCGACAAGCGTCAATTCACAGATAATCTAAAATATTAGCCTAATTCAAAAAAGAAAACTATAATCCCAAAAGGAGTTTACATATTGTTTTATTACGTAAACAAAAAAAATATATATCATGGCACTGTAATTTAATCTAATAAATCAAAACTCAATTCATTTTCATTATTTTAAAGACACTTATGAATTATAAGAACTTATAAATATGTAATACTTAAATTAAGTAATAAATTATTCAAATTACCTTAATGTCAGCAAAACTTTCAGGGATGGAATCTGTAAAAAAATTAAATTTTTAAAAATCGAATGTAGGCACTGTTTTTATAATTAAAGGAACCTAACAAAATAAACGTATAACCTAACTTATTATTAGCCTGAATTTTATAATTTAGTTTTAAGTTCGATGGTTGTGCCCGAGGCAGGCTGCAATTGTATTCGTGACCTAGATATTTTTAAATTTCAAAAACAAGCCCATAAAAATTATGACAAAGGATTTTTCAATATTTTACATTGAAAACACTATGGTTAAGATACCAATTCGTATGAGACAAGCATGATCTTTTGGTTAAACTGATTGCTATGGCGAAATTATAACCTGTCATATCCCAGACGAACTCATGACGAGCACTTGAGAAGGTCATGACAAATTTTTATATACGAAATAATAAATTATATATTTATTTTACACATTTAAAAATATTGCTCACTGTTATCACAGTATTTGCTCAGTGTATAGAAATATATTAGCAAACAAACAATAAAATTAAAATACAGGTTTTCTTCCCTTTCATATCGTTTTAAATACCGGTGCAAAAATAATCTGAGTATTCTATCATATCATATACATCTATTTGTGAACCCGGATATCCGGTTCTATCTCATCAAAGCTAATAAATAACAATAAAGTTATTAAGTCACCTCGTACAGTTATTTTACTGTATATCTAATAATAAAAAGTTCAATCAAATTTTACAAAATTGATTTTACACATTCATTTTGATCTCATCATAAACAATAAGTGGATTTTCCTCTTCATCAAAAAGGTTCATTTGCACGAAATGTGTTGTGATAGAATAGAGTTACTAAATTTTTAATAGTGAAGCGGATATGTAACTTTTATAACATCTATGTAATATTGAACAATGAAAATTGTGGTGAATTTATATATTGACTGAACCAGGTAATAGACAATTTTCTTTAAGTAACTTAGAAATCGAACGGTTAAAAAGTACTTCTAGTTTTCTGACTCAGTACTGATATGAAAGTTAACAATAAAATTGCTATTTAAGCAGATAATTAAACTTTTTTTTATACAGTGGGGGGTAAACAAGCACAAGGGTCACCTGATGGTATGCGATTACCGATGCCCGGTGAGACATCAGCGAGACCAGGATATGCGTTGCTGGTCTTTGAGAAAGGATATAATTTTTTATGAAATATTATGCAATAGTCAACTAGGCCAATGATCTCGTAACAAAATAGGAAAATGTACAATGGAAAGAATCGTTCAATGATGCCTGTCTCAAAAAATGAGCATCTTATTATCTATTTATGTACAGATTTATAACGAATTTATTAATAATTTTTCTTGTAATCATTTGAAAATTTAAAAAGACTTATTGATCTCAAATGACTAATTTCTAAAGATATGATAATTTTAATCTTGTCATTTGGCCCTTAAAATAAAGTGAATACAATACAGTAAAAAGTTGGAACGGAAAAGAATATATTATGAAACTTGATTAATATTTTATCAAGTTAACATCGATTTTATGCTATAAAATTCTCATTGCAACACAAAGGCGAATAAACATGATAGACTTAAAGTCCAGATTCACAAAAAGTGGGTAAGTACTGAAAAATCTAAGTCATTGATCAAACTTAACTTGAACTCGTTAACCGGGCGTATGAACAAGGATTTCCTGCCGCCTTTAATACCGGGGTACAAAACTAACGCGTAGATCCACTACAATATAAAGGATGCAGGAGAATCAGTGTCACAAAAAAGACTTCTTATCTTTTCCAATTTTTTATTGATGATCTATCCATGGCAAAAATAATGGTTTACGCTTGTCTATCTATTCTAGTCATAGGATACTTATATAGTTGAATAAACTTGAAGCGTAAGTGAAACAACAAAATAAATTAATAAATAATATTTACGTATTAGGGAGGGACAATGTGAGGGCGGCAATTATTTTAATATAATATTCTTATTAATAATCAATCTATACTTATAAAAGTTGAACGGTTTGTTAGTATAGTTGACAGCACTTATTTTCACAACTACTGCTTCGAATTAAAAAAATATTTTAGTATTGGATGGTCAATATCGAGGAAGGGTATATAATACAACAATACGACAAAAAGGGGCGGAAAAGCAATGTTTTTATACCTTCTGATGCATGCCCTGCGTAAACGATTAAGTTAAGGAATAGTCATGTGTTAAAAAGTTCTAAACAATTAGGCTAGCATTTATCTTTTAAGACTAGCTCACTACAACCTAACGGCTATCTAATTTGTATAATATCTTTCATGACGGAGACGTAATTGTTGCGGGTCACCTAGTTACTTTATCTAGTATATAATACCTATTTCATTTTATCTACTCTTTTTATTTTTAAATAAAGTTTAAGCGTGTCATACGTTTATTTATAAAAGCCAATGTTTACCACCACGTGTATTGGAACAATTGATAGCAAAAAGTGAGGTTAATGACAATATCTGGCTTGGTGGGTTCTTGACACGGAACTCCAAAGGAGCTCTTAATTTGGTTCAAGCTAATGAACACGTCATGTCAACAATATAAAGAAAAAGTATAGTAATTATGTATAGAGAAACAGTTATTTACTGTAATTTTTCTCTTACGTAATATTTATAATATTCTTATGTACAATTTTTCTGTCTCTAATAACATTTTATGTTTACGTCTGATAATGTTTTGTATATTTTTATATTTAATTTCTTCACTACCATTTAGACTTAGAAGATCGGTAAGTGCTGCAGTGCGCGTTTCGGCGTGAGTCTAAATATTTCCGAATGTGTGAAATAGTATATAGGTATATAATAAAGGTGTTACAGGTACTGAAACTTACTCTGTTTGTGTTCGATAAGAAAACATAAAAAGTTTAAAATATGCAACACTAATTAATGCCATATGAATAATACTTATTTAGGCATTGATAGACTATAGAAAGAAACGATCATAACATTGAGCAGTAAAGTAACGTACGACATAATATGTATAATTTTATATGATGTATAATTACGTGATAATTTATATTTATTACTACTGTCATAAGGTTCAGAGAATTATTAATGACAGTTTAACACTAATATCATTTGCAACGATGCGCTCTCCAACTATCCAAGTTTAATAAATTTAAATTTAAGTATACTAATTTCAATCATTTCTAATTAGACATATTTTTATAAATCGAACAACATAAGAAGTTTCAAATTTTTTTCCCCCCTTTGAACTATTTTGTATTAAAACCGGCTATTACCATTTTTCGGCCAATTTATCTCTATATTAAAATATAATACATAAAAACAGTTCTACAATTTAGGTACACCATAAACGCTGTAAAGGCTAACAAATAAATTAACTTGCGCATTTTTAATATCAGAAGATTATGTTTTGTGTAACAACAGAAATTAAAACGAAACGCGCCTAATGGTTATAATTTTACTTATTTAGATGATAATTATAGAATCGGGTGGCGCTTCGTCTCGAGATATTCGAAAGTGTCGAAGTTGAAAGCTACGGAACTCCTCAGAAGAGGCAGCAGCCATTTTGCTGGTCACTTCCTATTCCGGCTATTGTTGTGCGTCCTGTCACAAATATGCACACACGCATACTAATTACTAACTTTTACCCGCGACTTCGCACGTAATCAACGAGAGTGATGTTATTGGCATTTATGCAAAATTACTTCAAACAATATAGTGACTAAAGGTTTTTCGAGGTCATGTTATCTCAGGTTCAACATTAAACCACAACTAAGATTTAAGCGCTGACTTCAATGTCAAAATTTTTATATTTTAAATTTCAGGAAGTCTTTATTCCACTAATTTATAATTAAATTAGAAAATCCTTACCTTATTAAACGACGAAAAACACTAGTTAATTTCAAACAAATATCACGAATACTGTGGAATAATGAATGATGTATGAAATGTCTTACATCATAAGTGGCTCATATTTAAGCTACGGTCACACATACAAAACGTGCATTAATTCATCAGTTCTTCACACATACATATAAGCGAGTAGTCAAGCAGGTAAAACTATCAATGAATTACGTATCAATGGACAGTGACCTTGAAAGAGGTTGTCATTATAACTACATAGAGTAACGAACTCTATGAGATAACAATCGATAGATTAATTAATCATAATTATCAGTATCAAGGTCAAACGCACCTACATTACGTTCTTAGTAGACCTTAATGACTTCATTATATTATAATACATTTATCGATGTGTAAGTTAATTCATATTTCTATTATTTGGGAATATGGTTCAATACATATGTTAAACGATACGTGTTTCTGATATTGTTTTATGCTTTTTATTAGTAGCGTATGGGCCTTTACCTGCGTATTATTTCAATATTTCACTTACACCAAATTTTCGGCAGCTTAATCTCTAAATTTAAAAGACACTAATATTACATAAACAGTGACAGCGTAAACAAAGTAGTATTCTCAAAATATTATTGGATTCTCATATCAATTTTAAATCCAATATTCGTCATTTATACCAAAATTCATCGTAATCGATTCAACAGATTTACCGTGAAAATGATAAATTTATACACGGACAAATTGATTTTCATAGTTATACGTTTCACATTTTGGGCTACTCATGAAATAAATCATCTAATACATAAAATTCTCGTGTCTCGGTGTTTGTAATTCTACTCCTCCGAAACGTCTCGACCGAATTTCGTGAAATTTTATAAGCATGTTCAGAAGATCTGAGAATCGAACAATATCTATTTTTCATCCCCAAAATGTTAAGCGAGGTCCACCACTAAATATTATTTTTTATTTTTTGGACGACATTTTTGCTTTTCATTTTTTTATGATACAGCACATAAAAATACAAACAACCCCAAATTTTCACCCCTCTTCAATCATCCCCTACTTTTTAACCACAATATACTTATGTGACAAAACGAAATTTGCTGGGTCAGCTAGTACATATATACAAAATATAAACCGTTATCCAATAATATGTGAAAATCATTAACAGACGACTGACCCCTAAAGCTGTTTATTTTGGCCTTTCACCCTGACAGTTCTTGAAAACCTGTTTAAATATCAATTGCATTATGTTACATTGGCCTAGTATTGGGGCCTAAGTAAGCGGTATCGGAAATGACGCAAAGATTCCGCACAGTTCCGTGAACGAAATCCGTTTGGTTTAGCCCGCTCTTACCTTAACCTAATTAATATCTGTATTCAGTTTTGACGTAATTAAGATGAAACGTACATTTATATATGTATATGATGGGTACATTCTGACGTTAGCACAGTGAAAGTCGGCATATAAAAGCTATCCATTACTAACAATATGATGCAGGCACATAAAAATCACCTGTAAATTATAAGTGCAAACTAATCTCCAAAAAATCTAAATCGATTGCAAAGATAATTTTTCTGATGGTTGGGTTTAACGTAAAATATGTTATCAATGGTTCTAAATCAGATATAGTGACTTTGTTTAATGTACCATTTAATAAATTTTGAAAATTTATTATGGCTAGTGAAAGTCGTCTTAATCAGTTTCAGGGATTAGCCGGAATAAACAGACAGACAAAAACTGTAAAAAATGTTATTTTGGTATATATACCGTTAATCCATATTAATTTTATAAAATGTGGTTATTTTAATATTACAAACAGACCCAACAATTTTATTTGTCTATGTTAATTGTACATAAATCAAAATCTAATATATACACAAAAATTCTCGTGTCACGATGTTTGCAATTAATCTTATACGAAATGACTGGCTTTTGTGATATTTTGTGTGCATATCGGTTAGGTCTGTGAGTAGGACAACATTTATTTTTCAGTGCCCTAAATGTTAAGGGTGGTCTACCCCTATTTTTTTGACAAAAAATTTAGTTTGTATTTTTTATGATACAACATATAAAAATACATATAACCCCAAATTTTTGTCCCCTCTACAATAAACCCCTATTCTCTAATCGCGATATATTTATGTGGTAAAACGACGTTTGCGGGGTCAGCTAGTTTCCATATTCAATACTTCTTTATTTTCATCAGTACAAACATCTTTATTGTCTCAAATGAAGTTATACTCATTTTTATTTGATAACATGTAAACATTTAGATTAATTCTGTAATGTAAGCTAAAATTTATAATAAAAAATGCATAATATTTCAAAGAATTTACCATAGCCAAAATGAATTAGACTTGAATAACGATGAAAGACTTGTAAAGAATTCCCAAAATCATAGTCCAAATTTTCATTCAGTTATCCCTATGAATTCCCGTAATGTGATACGATCTGAGCTAACATTTCCGACTAAACCAAAGGCCAACATAATTTGTAACCCATGATGTCATGACTATAATATTATATTAACCCATATTCAACATAATATGATTTTTTCATAACCTTTTAGTCATTCTTTGGAGAACGTGACTTGAAGATCGTAAAATTAAGTCGTTTAGATGAATGAAACTAATGATTCAGTTGCGTTAATGCATTTTAGTCATCGTATTTATCATATGGAAAGTGATTGTTCTATAATTATGAGGAAAATGTAACAGAGGCTTTCTTATGATAAATTGTTTTGTAATACCTTCGCAATCCACAAAGACTGTTTAACTTATTGGTTTAAGTAAACATAGAGTTTCCGAATCGATTAGCAACACTAAACTCTCAATCTATCACTACAACAACTAATCTATAGAACATGTATATAATAGTAATCTACGACAATTTAAATTTTAGAAACTTATCGAGAAGAAAATAAGGTGTGTCATAATGAGAGATATAAATGACAATA
Organism: Hebomoia glaucippe; assembly: GCA_025727935.1. Classification (NCBI taxonomy): domain Eukaryota; kingdom Metazoa; phylum Arthropoda; class Insecta; order Lepidoptera; family Pieridae; genus Hebomoia; species Hebomoia glaucippe. Next base: position 13,394,007 of record JAOSYY010000007.1, read on the forward strand.
TGAGATGATATAAGATAATAATCGGAAAACTGCAGAATGTGGAAATAGCTGCTGTGGAAATTGCTGATAAAACAGCGAGATAACACGATATACAAGAAGTAGAATATGTGTTATACCCGCTGGGATAAAAGCAATAAGGATAAAGTAACTATAAAGAATCAATAGTACTTAAAATATATAAAGGATATAGGTTAGTTTTAATGATCCATTCCATGGATTTTTTTTAGAGATCATTCTCTTGTATATAGATTTCATTGTTATGATTTAGCACAAGGCTTTCACGAGTTAGCTTAGAACTAAAGAGATAAAAACGAAAATTCTCTTGAACTACTTGGAAAATTATCTGCGTAGATGATTGATATTGTTATAAAATTTTAATAACCCAGCCCACTACAAACAGGTAGCGCTAACATTTCGCGCATTCTTTAAAAATTTGCATAAATTATCCAGATCAGATCAACGTACTGAGTCATACATAGCAATGTTTGTTTTGTCTCTCGCCAATTTCCGAAGGTCGCTTTCACTGTGATTCACCATGAAATTCGAAGATATTTAAAATTACAGTCACTTATGAAATTATGGTAAATCTGTGATTCAAGGTTGTTTGATTTGGGCAATAATGTCGATTTTTGTTTTAATATTATGAAACAGTACCGGCGTAAGGAAATTAAGTAAATCTATTTCAATGTAGTGTTCTTGATGGAGCATAGGGAGACCAGATAGTTGCTAATATGTTTCAAGTTTTTTAGATAAATAAAGTAGTAATGGGCCCACAGCGTATGGCACTAAAAGAAGGCAAATATGACATATAACTCATTTCTTGATAACTTTAAATATAGATCTAAATGACAATTGTAGTAACATTAATCTTAAACAATATCCTTTTTTTCACCAAGTGAACACTTACCTAAGTAACTCTTTTTTCTTTGTAATAAGAATTTTTGTTGTCAATGATTACATTTTTGTAAAATTATCTCGTTAATATTTTGTATGTGACTTTATATTATTCTTTACTTTATTTTTTCAAATCTTAGAAAGACCAATGAAATCATGTTTTAAACAAGGAGGTACGATTAGGATAAGATATTACACCCATTCATTTCACGAGTTTGCCAATACTGCAACATACCGTTAAGCCTATGGCCTACTCTAAGAATAATATTGCTAGGTACATGATGATTATTAAAAAATATTGTCAAATTTTGTTATTCATAAAACGATTATTAAGCTTATTTTCCGCAACTCTTAAAACAACCTAATAGAAACGTAAAATCCTAAGTTTGTTCTAAGTAAACAATATGTGTCAAAGGCCAGCAAGTATGCAGTATTAGGTAGTACTGGTTGACAGACTCGAAAAAAATGGTATTCCCAAATGACTAAGATAAAATATGCTGAAGAATATTTTAAATATGCGGTCAGGATCATATCTTAAAGCAATTAACTTAACCGTGAATCAATCTATAACAGCAATTTGAAAGGTTCATTATTATTTTTTCAATTTATTTAATCGGCTTCATTTGAAAGTGACTGTAATTCATACAAACTTTTATATAGACTTAAAAACTTTCGCCTTTTGAAGCAATTTTCTTCAACGATTTTGCATTGATTCAAAGATACAATTAAATTTTTTAACTTCCTGAACTGTTATCGCTATACAACACATTTCATAAACATATTTTATTAAACAGTATTTCCATATATGAACGGTAATTGAAGATCTTAACGAAATTCCGATATTTCTCCAACGAGTTAAATATTTATTAATGAATTGCCGTACACATAACCTACCTAGAGAACATAGAAAATATATTACTTAAAAATTATAATTGCTTAAATATATAATAATCTCGTTTTTCGCTTGTCTTCTGCAAAATAATCTTTAATCAATAAAATATTCTAGTTTCATTTATAGTATCTAGTATAAAATTTTGTTGTCATTAAATCAAAAGATTTATTAAAAAATACACACAAGACATAACTGAAGATTTACCAATTTTAGTTCGAATATTCTAATAGATTGTACCTAGAAAATTCCTACGGAAAATTAATTAGAGAAATTACGCAGAAAATTTGAACATTTCAGATGACTTTATATATCACTATAAGTTCAAGCAAGGTAGACGTTTATGGTTTTGGGAGGGAAATTAACGCAAGCAAAACCGCAGAGCGCGGCTTAAAAAAGTATACTCAATTTATAGTTTACATCAATACTTGTAAGTTTTCCATTTCGTTACAATAAAAAACCTTAAAATTAATATCTTATTAGAAATCAAAGGTATTTGCAGAATGTAGCATTTAACATGTCTCTATTTAATAATCCGAAATCCCATACGATGTTTTCCCTCATTCATTGTTACTCACAGAAATTACACAAATATTTGTCACGTCTGTATGCTCATGACTTCACCACCTAAGATTGTTCGCTCGCGTGCTATTTGCTTTGATAAGGTTATTTATAGATTTGATCACTTCGTTTAGTTATTTGCTGAGGAATATTTGTCACACCCTTTTTTTAAATAAGTTATTAGGATACAATTAATTTAATATGGAACTAACTATAGTTTACATTGTATACATATTTTTAAAATACACCATCGCAATACCAGATAATACATATGCTAATAAAATAAGTTTATTATCAACTAAAGTATAATATATATCAAACTATTAGTTACGGATAACTAGATGAAGAGTTTGCTATTTATAATTAGATACTAATGTATCAATGGCTACATGAATCAAATGTAAAAAAAATAACAATAATATCCGCTTTCAATTTCGTCCGTGAAACAGCGATTTTACGCCCATTGAGGGCTCGAGATGAATGAATGATTCATTACTTGAGTCAAAGCAAACGGACGTACTATATCCGGACTAAAGACACCATGGGGGAAACCTGGGGTTCTGAAGCGGTCACGCTTGTGAAAACACTGATATGATCAAGTGACTTCGTAGTTATTGGAGTGATGAACCGAACTATTGCTTAATATTATACACAACAAAGTGGTTGGCAAATCTAGATAAAGATCAACATAAAAACTAAATCCGCATAAATTTTTAATTGTTTCTTAGATATCACACACATATAATTGGATCAAGATGAAAATTGTCACCGTTGCCTTTCCGGAAAGTATATAAACATCAGAATCAATGGTATGAGTAGCATTATAATAAGATATTTTTTAATTACTTTTTTTGAGGTTTTAATTAAATAATAAAATGTACATCATATAGTTTCAGCATTTTTCTATCTTGAAATTTTCATAATTAATTTCCATCTAATGAATTTTTCACTAACATTATACGTAGAAGATACAAAATCATATCCTTATTAAGCGGCTATAAATCACATTGCAGTATAAAGTCAATCACAATGGAAAAATGAAATACAGTCATGTTGCAATTGAAATGATTCCATTACATATATCATTATCATTTCATGCTACCGTAACTATGAGTAATATTACCTTCATTGAAAATTTCCGTTCTCGTGCAGGTATTTAGTTTCAAGCTGAAAGTCAATGGGAAAACCTCCTTTACAAAAGATTCCAAGGCATTTTCTTACATAGTTTAAGATGAATAATTTGTGACCTCAATGAATAACATCCGTATCTAGGTTTAAAACAAATTCCACTCCACTTTTAATAACCTTAGTAATTATTATAAAACAATATACGTAGATAATTTTTTATATTTTCCTTCCTACTTTTTAATTTAATTTGAAAGCCTGTTGATAATTATTGTATATAATATATCTTGGTTTTATCGAAAATATTTAATAGAAAAACAAACACTTACTTATTAATAAAAAAGATAATTATAATTTGGAAATTGTTACAGACAACTCTGAAAACATATATACTGATGGACTTTTAATATTTTTTTTTTAATTATGCTGGTTACAGAAACTTCCTGGTAAAAGAAAGAAAGGAACGTATATTAGTCAATTGTCATTTGTGACAGAGCGACTGTCATTCTGTTTTTCCTAGTGTACTTACTTATAATTTCAAAATCGTGATTATAAGTTTTCACGATGTTTTCCGCAAAATCCCACATCTGTAGTCTTAGAACAACGTTTCTTTTGTCATCATTGACGACAAGATGACTTCATATTCACGGTGTTTAAAAATGTAAGTTGGATGATCCTAATTCATTTAGACATAAAAAACTGATAAATGTTCAAATGATGACGGATAAAAAACAAGAAACCGAATGTAAATAAAAATTGTATAATGGATGTCATAATAGGATTTTATAATACGTTCCGTTTACTCCGACGTGACCTTCGTGCCATGGTACGTCATGGTCGACGTCACCGTCCCGGAGTTGCGACGCGTTGACGGCGCTTGAGCAAACGTCACTTTCCGCGGAATCGTACAAACGTAAAACGCAACGTCACCGTTTTAAAAGCGCGGGGACTTTATATCATGAAAGATTTGCATCGATAACGTCAATTGTAATACCAAGAAACTTTGTCAATGGGGTTTTGCGAGTTGTTCGTCATTTAATCTGGTACAAAGCTCTTATAGATATTTTTTTAATTTATTCCTTATATCTACTACTTTAAATTATCAAAGAAAAATTTGAATAATGTTCAGTACAAACATTATGAATAATTTAAGCTTTAAGTATAATGATAAAAAATAACCGTAAATATGTGTATTTAACCACTTATTTAAGTAAAAGGAAATTGAAGATTTAAAAGAAGTCTGATGAACTAGGTCGAATTGTGACTTCTCATCTTCTTAAGACAGAGCCATCTATGGTTGAGTTTTAGAAACATTTGATTTCTAATTTACTGCCCCCTATTAGTAAATAGCTAAAACTTTGTTGCTTGTTATGAATGAGGAAAAATATTGAATGGAAAGTATTTCATTTTAAGGTTTTAATGTATTATGCAAGATTACATGACTCAAGCTTTATACGAATAAAACATTAACATCACTTTAATACGCCATCTAGTAACTAATAGCTTAATTAATATTATTTTTCATAGTTCAAATTCTGAGTAAAAATTTGGACAATTTTATGTATTAAGTTTAGATTTGTATTAATTTCTTTTTAATGTTTACTTTGCAAAAAAAAAAAACATTTAAGCAAACCCCAGAGACTGGAAGTTTTATTTAACGAAAAAAGTAATAATACGACATGACTTCAAACCTGGTATGACTTTCATAAGTATTTTATCTCCAAAAATAAATCTTGTATCCATCCAATACATTTTGAAGGTTATCATTATTATATTTATTCTCGGAAGGTTTCCATATATAATATGTCACAATTAAACTTTTCTTTAAATAGAGATAATTTTTGTTAAATTATGTAACTAAGTAACAATTAAGTCAATATATAGATTATACAGGTTATTCATGTTTATTAATAAATTGTATTTCTGCGAACTAGAAAGGTCCAATTTTCGGGTAAACAGCAAAATACGTCTTATTGTTAGATACTAATATATTCATTTTAAAATAACTTACCACTCTATAAGGCTCTTCACAAATAATACAGCTATGTAACATTAACTTGCGTTTAATACAAGTCGAGTGTGGTATTGTGAAAGCAACATTCGGTCTTTCTAAACCTATTTTTTCTTACTAGCATTTAGTATGTACCTACGAAAAGTAACAGGAAAATGGTCAATTTATTACTAAGATTACACACACGTGACAATAACTTGTTGTACTTTCTTTGATTTTGTTATTAGGTTTTGCTTCAAAAGAAATAATAATCAAATCAATAATTCTTCATTTAAAATAATTATTTGGTTAAATATTATTTTACCTGCAATTTCCTTTATACTTAAATAACGGCTATACGATATAGACCTACTCATCTGTTTTTGGAGATTGAGTAACAAACATACAAAATATTATAAACGTTAAATTTTATAATATTCGTAGATATGAATAATTTTCATAAATT
>JAOSYY010000007.1:13400031-13444057 GCA_025727935.1 Hebomoia glaucippe
ACATAGATGCAATTACTTTTAGATTCAAGGAAAAATGTTAATGAGCGACAATAAAGTATCGGGTCATAGTACATATACCGTAAAGGATGCAAGCTTTGTATACTGCATACGATTTAAAATAAATAACCTGCGTAATGAGTGAATGTTACAACATTCCTATCCCTGCGTGATCCAGTCAATTATATAAAACACATAATAAGCCGGACAATTTTGAAAATAACATTCCTTCTGGAGACGAGGTTGTCATTTGTCGACAAATTACTAAGTAATTTGCCGCCGGCCCCGGATTTAGGCGCTACATCCAAGGGTAGGGGCCACTGTTGTTATGCCAGCCTCTATTTTCACAACAAGGATTTTGTAAGGCTTCAATACATTTCAAATAATACTAGTAATGTAACGATACACTAGTCACGAATAACATATAAATCTTTATATATCTGTCTATATATTGTGTAGAATGTCTACTATAAGTAATATACAATGTCGAAAAATGGCTAAGTGATACTAAGTATTTCTGTTACAAGAAAATTATAATATTATTAATTCACTATTTAATATTCTTATTACATGAGATATAAAAATATACAATTGAACGTATATATTTTCCATTAGCTACACCATAGCACGTCTTTGTTGGAACTTTAATATGTGGTACAATTTTTACTTCTAACTTTAGTAAGATAACATATAACAGTCAAATTCAGCATTGCAGATCGGAATTCTGTCCTTGCTTCTCATTTTCTTAATCAACATAGATTTCTCTAAGAATCGTTTTAAGAAGTTTTACAGGTAACTAAAATTGCAACAATATCCCAAACTATCGCTTTCAAGTCGATAGGAAAGTAAATTTGCAATTAGTATATAAAAATAATATGTCTATATTGCTAAATACTAACATTTAGATTGACATAAATTTTTATTTGCTTTAGTAAAATTGCAATTGAAAAGTTGTAATAAAGTTCCGATAATACGACAAGTTTATGAACATTATTATTTTCCCTATGTTTCTTTACCTTATAATTTCCAAGATAATATTAGTTGACGACAGATACAAGATGAGAAGAGCATGTAAAATTATTATATACAGAAAACATATGAGTTCAAACTGGAAATAAGTTAAAATAAGGTGTAATTTTACGGAGCACTGCGCTCGAGGGGATAATTTTGCATGTCATTACATGCGTCTGCGCATTGGTTGGTAGAAAGGGGCGGTTACTATGGCGTCGGTCGATGATAAAAAAAAATAATATTATGATATTGTTAATATTTAAACATTTTTAAAATAATAAATTAACAAAAACTTAAAAAACCATGTTTAATTTGAAACTTCTATTTTTATCCAAATTAAGCCCTATATGTAGTTCTTTCGTACTTTTATTTGGGTGTTACATAGGTGGTCTGATGATGAAACGCAACTCTAAAACATTTCTCTTGCAAAAACTTTTGTATAAATATCTGTATAAATTTGTATGCTGTTTAGAGACTAACTAGAAATCGATAGATCTTATACAACAGTTTAGAAATTATTTATTCAGTTTATTTTGGAAAACACGCCACGGAAACGAAGAATTTCGGTTGGAGGTCAAAGTGACACATTAATAGGTCATCATTAAGTAACGAAGATTAGTAGGCATAAGATTATGATGAGTCTTATTTTATCTTTTTTTAGTTTCTGGATATGCATAATAACTTTTGGTTTATATGGCCATCTAGCGTAGAGTAGCTAACTTATTTATAAAACTGTCAACTTTATGATACGCCATCTAGTAACTAAAGCACAATCCTTTACGTAATACCCTTGATCAATAGTACATTATTATTAAACTTTAAACATAGATGACGCCATTACAGAAATACTTAAAATTTTAAAAGTAGGAATAAAGCTTCAGATAAAAGTAAGGTATATAAACCTCTTATATAAATTTTGATTTAAGGATTCTTATCAAATGGAAGTAAATACAAGCGGTTAGGTAAACTCAGAAATTATGTTCGTTCTCAGAAGATTTATTGATTTCAATTTTTTTTAATCTAACATAAACAATATGGCAATTGGCATTAATTGTTTCATTAACCGTTTTATGAGAATTATAGATATCGTCAAGCTTTATAAAAATTTAAAGTATTATTTGCGAACGTTAAATTTTCCATCACCTAATTTCTTTTCAAGCACTTTAAAGTTTTACTTCTCGCAACGTATAACTTTGGAAAACTTTAATGGACTGAACAATAAACGACGTATTCACGGTACCTATCGAAACTTTAATAACTCAATATGTGTTCCGGACATGTAATTTCTTTGTCCTGATACTGCAGTATTGTATTCGATCTAACTGTATTAATTAGAAAACTTCTCGACACAGTATGAGACAAAGTCCCTAGTCACATTGTTTTATTTTTTCCCTCACTTCCTTTATTACACAAAAGGGAACGTGTTTTACTTATATTTATTATTTTTCAATAACATTAGACCTTAACCTTCGCCTTAGTTTTTTATTTGCCTCGATTTATTGATTGTTCGTATTCAGAATGTTAATATAAGCGTTAAATTGGTTTTAATTGCCTTAAAATATGTTTTTGCTATTACATTCATGAATGCGCCAAATTTACTCGTGTATTAGTTCGTAAACTGATTGAGAGTCACATGAATGAACAGTAAACTACGCCTTACGATTCAATAATTTTTACAGCACTGTACCGCATTTCATATGAAATAAAAAATGAAGTATATTTTAAATGTTTGTATATTTTGGAAAAAGTAAGGGAACAGCTTAGAAACTGCTGGTGCTGCTTAAAATTATTATTATTTTACCCGCAAGCAAGTTCGCGCTTCGTTACGTTATCCGCGTCTTTGTACTACATAAGGGACGTATGAATTATTCAAAATCTCGGTACGACCTTTTTTTTGTGTAAAACTTGCAAAACAGTGTTCACAGAAAAAATAATACGTAAAGTGCACATTTATACAAACGGAATGAACAACTATAATTTTTTTTCTATATGGATGAGCAATTTTACATATATATGTATACAGACGAAATTTTTAGATAAATCTATTCCAAAAGTTTTCTCTTTCTCCGAAAACTTCCGACGGAATATTATAATACTGTCAATAAGTACCTGTTAGTTCAGACTTATTAAGCTCTTATTAACTTCACCTCTAACAAATAAGTAATGTACAAATTTATATTTTAAGAGTAATAACTTGTAATGGTCGTATATAAATAAAATTTTGAAAATTTCATGCTCAAATTGATAGTAGAACATTACCAAATTCTTTTTTAATAATATGATCAATATAATTTTTCTTATACTATTCTATAAGTAAAAATGGTATTCCTGTAAAAAAATTTAACACGTCATCTGTTTAAATTTTTTAAACTGTTTTAATGAAAAAATAATCTTTGAGGTGTATCACTAAGAGCAACGATATATTAAAGTTCGTTTGAAAGATTGTAAAAAGGAGGTAAGCGGTACTGTTATTTTAAATCCTTAAACATTATTATGTATAGATTATAATTTACGAGTACTATACTCGGATATATAGAACTAGCTCCTGCCAGCGGCTTCATTGGATTACATTATTGGACTTTTAGTAAGTAAAATATAATAATTCTTACATTGAAAGAATTATTCAAATCGGGCCAGCGGTTACTGAGGTAAACGCGTTCAAACAAACAAACAAACTCTTCAGCTTTATAATATTAGGATAGATTTTAGACAAATAGCAAATATTTTGTATTCAACAGCTCCCCAACCTCTTTAATTTAATAATCATTATACTACTAATTGAACATAATACCACTTGTAATTCAGACAACACAAATGGGAATATCTTGAATTAAAGATACTTCTGTAAGAATAATTTCCAACCGTCTGCAAATGTAGCTATCTATAATTACAAGCTTCGACGGTTCAATTTGAACCTTCATTGATTATCGAACTCGCTAGTAATTACAGGACCTTCAGTTATTAAAATCTAACTCTAGTCTTCGTTTGTGAAAACCTAGTAGTTATTAAGCGTCATATTACAGAAAAAATACTTTATTATAGATAGACGAGCTTCAGTAAAATGCCATAAATAGTCTTTTTTTAGTTAGTATCTACATTATTTTTGATTTCATTCATCGATATTTGTTTTCCGTTATGAGATAGCACAGATATTTCCATTGCAACATATTTTTCAAGATTAATATTGACTTTTGTTTTAATTTAAACTACTCCCCAGCCAAACGATAACAGACGATAAAAAATCACATTGATGACAAATACGAGTTACCCCAGGACTGAGTTTTAATTAAATATGGAAAATAGGAACGGGAAATAAGAAAGCAGTTCATTAAATTAAACTAAGAAATGCTCCAGCCATCCGTGAGAAACCACGACCACAGAGTATGAAAACGCCAACATTCTGTTTTCGTGAATATCTGTGAAATTGTTTGAGCCTTGGGAATTCTAATAACTTAACTCGGCAGATGACGTTTAATGCAATTTTCAAGGATTCTCGACAAACCATATATATATTCAAAATAGATATCAAATATGGAACGAAAAATTTATTGAACAAGTAGTAAGTATGTAAAACTTGATATACTGTATAGTTTAAAAATACGCCTACGGTATGCATATAGTCTTGAGCGACTGAGGACTATAAAAATCACAGGAATGTATATAAATGGGTATATAAAATCTTGGATAAATAGTCAATAGATTTTTTAAATCCCAACAAGATTTGTTATCTGAATTAAACTATTTTTACTGAACAAAGAAATGTGCTTAAATTCAAACAATTGCAGGACAGTCGCTCCGTACGACCCTCCTCTTAAAATAACATTTCTCTTCCGTTTTGTTCTCTTCGCAAATATACGGGAAAACAGATTTGTAAGCGGATCAACCTGACGTCACAATATGTTGAGCTGAGCCAAGTGGAAATGTTTTATTATGGCTTTAACTTAATTTGGCTTATTCACGGTGAACTGTAAAATTGTCTATACTTGCTACAATTGTAATAAAAATTCATATGAAATCTACAGCTAAGTGTAATATTTTAACTCATGCATTTGGTAATTACTTATCTTAATGAGACAGGAAAGTGAATAATTATTTCTTTATTGCGTTACCGCCTAAATCACAGAACTAGTTTTGATAAATATTACTAAAGTCACAGATGGGATTGGAAATTGTTCTAATCATCTTTTGTTTTGAAAATGAACTTTGAAGTAGCAGAAATGCGATACATTTGTTTTTTATGAAACTTTTTTAAAATTATAATCTTGACTGTAGCATGAAGCCGCGTAACATTAGTAATATGCAATTGTATGTAAGTTATTATAATTATTCTACAAAACGTTCCGAAAATTGCCACCACCATGCCTCACTTTATGTAGAGAATCGTAATCCCACTTAAATGAGACGGTAGCCAAATTGCTATAAATAATCACAGCTGTACAGCTCACTACATATATTACGTGACAAGATCCACGCGTGACACCTGTAAGTCTGTTCAAACCGTTAACAAGACAATACATCCTCGAGAAATGACATGAGACCTGCAAAATATTATATGTAAATTCATTTGCTTGCAAAACATATGTTGTATACGGTTTATTTACTCTAGTATCAACCATTTATTTTTAACTCGACTAGCTTTCGTTAGCGCCTTCGCTCGCGTTCATTTTGATTTTTACACCTTGGGTTATATACTTGCACTTTTAGTAAGGATCCCTATATTTTTTTGTAAAATATAATATAGCCAATAGTCTTACTTGATAAATATACAATCCAACAAAGAATTTTTCAAATTGGACCAGCGGTTCCTGAAATTAGTGCGTTCAAACAAAGAAACTCTTCAGCTTTATAATATTAGTATACATTTTGCGATCGAAATTGAATTTTGAATAAGCCTGAAATTATTTAAAGCTACTTAACAAAACATCCAGCAATTCATTCTATTAATCCCCTTCACGACGTGAGTGTATGTTTATGGTGTAAATATGCTTGACACATTGTATACATACATTACAAAATTGTTTACAAAATAAAGATTTATGGGCCATTTATTCTGCTTTAGATACACGTTGACACAGTAATCCTATTCATATTAGATATTTTTTTTATTTCTGATAAAGAAAATCCATAATTCAGTTGAAATTATACTTATAAACCGTTAATTATGCATTAACTTAGTATCCAGGTGATTCCAATTTCAAAACTTGAAACTCTATTTGTGGTTAAATATATATTTTTATTCCGCTGCTATAACGTAAGAAGTGCAAATCTTATTATGCACGACCTTCATGAAATTAATATTAATTTTGAACCAATGAATTTTTAAGTTGATGTACTCATACTAAGGCCAACACCTCACTTAGCGGCTCGTTAAGTGTTTTTCAAAGTCTTCATTAGTGTGAAAAATGAATTAATGGCTGTAGACCGACACCGCGGCGTCATCGATTTGTTCAAGAGGTGTCTCTGAACAGAGTAAACCACGGAGCATGAAAATAATGTTTATAATTTTTTAATTTGAAATGTTATTCAACACCTTCCTTATTAATTACAATAATTGTGTTTTTTTGTTTGAAAGTTATTTGGAAAAACTTTGGACGGAAAAAATATTATGTGATTTAGCATAGTTAACGAGTATTCACTCAACAAAAGATACATTTTAAAAAGAAATCAATATTTATACTCAACAGTGATCGTATTTGGTCTGCCTACATATAATTTTAGATTTATTTTAAACTTTTGTTTACAGATAAAAGTACCTCTATGAACATAATAATATTTTAAAATATCTACTCTACGTTTTTCGTTTAACAAGCGCACATAACAGTAAATAGGGGCGGATAGGTTATGATTGATTATATGCTGTTTTCTTATTTGAACTGTTATAACACAATTCACTTTTGAAGCGAGCACTAGCTGAAAGCATTTGAATTTCACGTCGAATATAAGAGAACGATTTCAAAATGAACGAATCTAGAAAAATGTACAATCCAAATCGAATGGAACAAATGAGAAAACGCGATACATTGAAGCAATTTAATGGAAAGGAATTAAATGGTAGATTTTGCGATTAGTCATTCGATTGAGTGAGACCTAGATTGAAGGAGATCTTTCTTAATAAGTCTTTTGATAATTTATACAAATATACTTTGAATTAAGAACATAAATAAATATCATTTATTTATTTCTCAATACTATATTCATTTGTTAAGATCTTTTATAGATAAAAATTAGTAACATTTTTTTTTTAATTTTACGATAGATCTCTATACGATACGGAATCTATAAAACACCAAATTTGAATCTGTGTTTTGATTTCATGTTGAACAATGTTTGCATTGCTTTCAGAATATGATGCCAAAGATGTGTATGGGCCGCAAATTACAGACAAAGATGGCCACCTTCTAGATAAACACGATAGTTTCTATATTACCACTAAAAGCCTCTTAGTGCTGTTTCAAATAATGGGAGTAATGCCAATTATGAGAGTAAGCAAACGTAAGTACATTTAAGAGACCTGCAAAGATATTTTAGTTCTATATTGCGGAATATAGAATGTTTTCCTCTGACTCTTTATCAATGACACATTTGGAAAGCTGGTTTAAAAAGTAACAGTAATTGTCATATTTATATACTTTTGGTTATTTAATTTATTTCTTAAGATGACTTTATTTGAGAGTTTAAATTCATTAAATAATTACAGCACATCATTTATTTATTGGTTAAGGTCTGAAGAAGGTATATTTGCAAATATTTTTTTCAAACGTACTTTCTTATTAAGTAGTTATTATTCTGAAACGCTAAAATTTTGTTCAAAGCTTTTTCTTCAAGTCGTATTTGGTTCACAATAGCCCTATTGCGTATCTTTAGAAGTCATTCTAAAGCTTAACCGTAAAACTTCGAGCCTAAAGCGCTTAAAACTTAGAAAATAACTACATATTTCCAAAGTTAATACATTCCACGTATAGCCTGAATTTCAGCGAAACGTCAGTCAATATTAAAACTTTGTCTGTTAAATTTTAATGCTTAACGTAAGATTTTATTCAACTTATTACAAAGTTGAAAATAATACCTTTCAACTTTGTACTTTTCGGAATAAATGCTCAGTATGGATTTCTGATGTTAAGTCTTCAATTTCCCACACTGTATCAGTAATAAAGAGAGAGCTACGAGGTGGAATTGATGTGATTAAATCTACTTTTGCAGACGCACGAACTACAAAGCGTACCACGTATAATTGGATATCGAAAGCTACTCTTTGGGCTTACCTTATTTGGAGTTTGGAGAGCATTATTGTAATAAGAGGTGAAAAATTCCTCCTTCTATCTATATATTAAACATTTAGTTTAGTAGATTAAAATTTATTTTATCTCAAGTACGCTATTTATAAGCTAAAGCTTAAGTTATTGACTATATTACCCCATTTTATTAACTGCATAACAACTAAAATACCAAATAATAACATTCAGATTCGAAATACACCTACTTGTAAATGACGTAGATGTATGACTAATCATAGGTCTTTTTCTGTTATTTCACGAGTGGAAGAAATGTTGGAAGTAATTCTGTCAGATACATTTACAACTGCCCATAGATGAAAAGAATCTGAAGTACAGTTGGGTCGATAAATTTCCTAAGGTCCGTAATAAAAATAAATAGAAGACTTCATTTTTTTCCTTGTTCATTTGTTTTTTTTTTTTTGTTGTAGTGGGCCAAGATCGTCTCGCAAATTTTCAACAAAATTCAAACAAACGCTTCGACGAAGTTATATATAATATAATATTTTTAAGCATTCTTATTCCACATTTTCTTATCCCTGTGGCCTCGTGGCGTCATGGTCCGCAAGTAGCTATATTCAAGAACATGTGGACACATTACCAGGTTTATACTTGAAATAAAATATAATATTACTTTTATTCTGTAATAAAATATCTTTGTTTTCAAGAAAACTGTAATATAAGATTACTTTGCCTGCCTGAGAATACAAAATAAGTATACTGATTATGGTATTTATAATGTTGTAAAGTTGTATTACATAAATATTACAACTATGTAAATTTGTGTATACTTACGTAATGACCCTCGTACATTATAAATAATAAAATATAATAATAAAAATTTTGTAAATACCATAATCTTTATCGATTATATCGATATCTTCATACATTTTCGAAATAGAATATATTTGAGCAACATTAATTCCTCGTTTTATGACAATCTCTACTTACATTTATGTTTTTTAACAACTACAGGCCTACTTGATCATGAATAAGATCTCAACCACAGTCATCATAAATTTTTGAGTATTTATTTTGATTAATACTCGTATTTTATTATGAGCATTTGGATAATCACTGACTAAAGTTGAAACTGGTAGAACATGACCAGAACTTCCCATCATGAACTTGCCATCTAAAGACTGCAGCTTAATTAGGTTGGAAATTAGGTGTATCTCCCATTTGTTTAAACATAAAATATAATACGTCACGGATAGTGAATAGTGACAATTCGGTGTATCATAGATGGCACAGCAATAATTATCGATACGTAAACTCCTTCACCAGTTACATATGAAATGGAAACAATTTTTAGCTGAAGTACCTCAAGATAACAGGAACGCCGATAATATTTCCAAACCTCTATTCCCTCACGTGGGGTTTGTGCCTGTTCTCTTGGGCGCTTAGCTTTGCTGTAATATTATCGCAACATTACTTACAAGATGACTTCGAGCTTTGGCATTCTTTTGCGTATTGTCACATAATCGCTATGTTGGATGGATTTTGTTCTTTGTGGTATGTATATTAGCAAAATAATATTATAAGACCCCGCCGTTTCAATACATATTACATTATAGATTAGTGATATGCACTGTACATAAGAAGTTGCGAAATAAGTGGCACATAAATTATTTACTTGCCGGAAAAAAAATCAGAGCAACAGACTCTGCGCTTCAAACTACTGTCTATAAGATTATTAGATCAAAATCCAATCGTTGATTACACGCAAACGCATATAAGACGAATTTTTACACATTCTACAAGAAAATCGGTGCGTTAATTCCTTGTAAGCTCCAGAAGACTACAACTGTTTCTGATAATTATTTAAAGCAGTCTCTAGATTAGACCAGTCGTGTTGTGAGATTGTGTAGTGATTCGATTCCCTAAATAATTTTATATTCGCTACGTATATAAGGTCGGTTTACAGATAAAACTAACAAGATCTTTTTATAATCATAAAGTTATCAATTTTAACTAATTACAGCCATCAACAAGATACCTATTGTACGTGTCTTATCAAAATGTCTTTAGGTGTAGGGCTCATTGAACGCATCTGCTTCTAATCGATCCGTGCCGAGATAAGTCATCAATAAAACACGCCGCCATAATGACCTATTAGTCTTAATCGCATCTTCAGCATGCTACACTGACATTTTCATTGTTCTTCACGCAAATATGCCTTTGTAAAACTTTTCGTCGCCAACAGTACCCACTTTTATGAGGGTTTTATTATCTCGTCTCGCATTAAATTAATTCATTCCATAATAGTAGCACTGTCTTCCGAATTTCTAAACAATGAACATTTCAGTGGTTTGAGAAATGCAATAAGGTGAAAGAATAAACATTTTCGGTTCAAAATCTCCGGTTTTTAGGAATTCAGTTTATGAAGGAGACCAATACACAGATTCAAAATACTGCCATGTTTTTCGATATAGTGACCAATTTTATAATTAGGGTATATCAAAACAAAATCGTACTATATAAAAGTTAATTCCCGGATTAAGACTAAGTACGCTGAGTTTATGAATTGGAAATCTTTGAAAGTGGGTTTTAATATATTTTATTTTGGTAGGTACATAAATTGTAATGCATTCGGAACAGCATCAAAAGGCTTAGCTACTAACCTCCATAAGGCTCTTGAAGCGGAACATTCAGCGCTGAAACTCGCTCAGTACCGCCATCTGTGGGTTGATTTATCACACATGATGCAACAGTTGGGTAATAATACTTTTAGGAGAACAACAATTTACAAACAAATACAAAATAAAATATTCTGAATTTTCAGTTGTCTAATATAATATCCAACGTATTTTCGCAAGAATAATATAATTGACACTTAGAATTGGTTGACAAAATACACAAGAACGCGAGCGAAACCAAGGGCACAAGCTAGCATAAATATTCAGTATTATTGATTAATTTGATGATTTACGAGTACTAGATTCCTAAGTACTTTGACTCCTCTGGTGTTCTATGACAGTACCTCACATTTTTTTATTTATTCGTTAAATCCATTTTCTATAAGAGATATAAAAAGCGTTTGAATCTTTCACGTGTAATCTGTTATTTTACGTTTCAAGTCACGTATTTTTCTTTAAAAACCTTTTACCCGCACACTTCAATAATACATTAAAAACTATTCAAATAGAACGAGGAATACATTATTCTGAACTAAGGTGAGTTTTCACAAGATCACGCATAAAAATTCTCATCACACATAAAATCGTTGAAATCTGTAAATTTATACATATATATTATATACTATATATATTATATACTATATATATTATATAAATGGCCACTGGCGTGGGCGGCTGTAAAACGTTATTCGATTCGTTAGCTAATTACATTATTGGCCGTAGCGTGGTTATGGGTTTGTTGTATATAAGTGAATTACCGTAACCTTGAGTTGAGAGTTACCGTAAGATGACCAGAAACATTTTTGTATTTGTTTCATTGATCGTTATTTACAGGCAAGTAATCCAGTCTCTTGTGTGTAAACCCAACAATACGATATTTTATTTACCAAACCGCAATGCAATTCATGTAATTAATCATATTGAACCATATGATTAATAACATGAATTGAAAATAGAATGTATTGCTTGGAAACTTGCACGTCTTTCAAGGCATAACTCAAATTGCAATCTGTTTTGAATTGTCAATATGTCAAAACTAGAAGTACAAAACCGATTGAATTATAAAACTAGATTCCAACTTTTTGGATATACGGGCATAAGATTTATCGATGACGTTATATACCGATTTTAATTTCAAAATAAATAAACATTATATATATATTTTATTTACTTGTATATTAAAATATTTAAGTGTTCATATAAATCTATGTACTCCAAATTATGCTAAATTAAATGTAACTATTTAATTTAAGTAACGATCATCTTAAGACGGTCATATAATAGATAAAGTACATTTTCTAATTTTACACTATCAAAGCTTCTTAAAATATAATACAAGATTCTTAAAGGAAATAAGCATTCTCTGAAATATGTGTCAATCGTCCTCAGGAAGAGCATATTCGAACATGTACGGAATTTATTGTATGGTGATTTTCTTCACGACCACTATCTCCTTATACGGCTCTCTATCTGAAATATTAGAGCATGGCCTCAGTTATAAAGAAATGGGATTATTCGTTATAGTCGGTTACTGCATGACCCTGCTCTTCATCATTTGTAATGAGGCTTATCACGCCACGAGAAAGGTAAGGCGTAATAATTGTTATCTATGATACCATTTACTTTGATTAACACTTTTTCTAGGCCATTCTTATACGTGAGTTCTAGTTATATCAGGTTGAAGAATCCTAGAAAAGTTGAAAGTTTTCAACGTATTAAATTATATGAAAATAAATAAATTTTATTTCAAATTGTGAATACAATTTGAAGAAGTTGCTTAAAATAAAACATAGTATTAAACCTATAAAAAAGATAATGAAAGAAGAATTCAAGACTATAACTATAGTATACCACTAAGTAATTACAAAGAACATTAACTATAAACTATTCATTGCATCGTCATAAAAGAACGTGTTATGATGCTTTAGAGGTGTAGGTACATAAAATATACGATGGAACGAATAAAAATTAAATGGTATTGAAAATATCGCAGTATTACGTGTCTTTCATAATATCGGTTATAGATGAATAGGCGGATATAAGCTCTATTCACAAAAGGTAACCGCATGATATGAATACGTCGTATTTTGAAATGAAATTTTTTACACAGATCGGGAAAAAGGGAAAAGTATCAACTTTCCAATTTAATCCCCCGTCTCTGTATCAAGTATCCAATTATTCACTGTCTTTAAAGATAAAAATATTAATAATTGCGGGATATTGAAATTCTGGATATGTAAATAACTGTATAATAAAACTTACGTTCTATAAATAAATATGGAATCCACACACACATAGTTTATAAAGTATTTATTATTGTAAAGAAAACAGTTACGTAAACGCTATTAAAATTTTAAACTATCTCCATGCTCATTTACATACTATGCCCACAAAATTTTATCCTATTTTCATGAAGTTCCTATGTAAATCATATTAAATAATTAAGTTAATAACTTGTACATGTGGACTGTAACGAAATAATTATATAATATTCCTACTCGTTGAGATATTTATATATCTTTATATTTTATATATCTTATAGATATTTTTGTGTTTTTTGGTAACTTTTGTTTATTCACTTTCAATAACTTCGGAGCCTGAAATCTAGTAATATTAATTAAACAAAAATAGAAATAATATAAATACATACATAGTTTATTAAAACCATAATTGTTTGATATTTGCGTAGTCGGATAAAAGGCACGGATTGACATAATTAGCAAGTGTCACGTCACAGAAGCGAATCAATAGGAAAACATGATGTAGCAATCGATAAATCTGTTGTGTAATGTGGTGAGGGATAATTACACCTGTTCATTAGGTCGGTCTGGAATTCCAAATGCGCTTGCTGAACGTAAATCTAGGCGCCATCGATCGCAGCGCCCAACGCGAGGTAGAAATGTTCCTGGTAGCTATTGCCAAGAATCCTCCAATTATGAACCTAGATGGCTTCACTAATATTAATCGGGAACTATTTACTGCTGTGAGTGCATCTTATTCGAAAATTTTTAGAGTATAATTTATCAGGTCTTTTTTGTGTTTTTAACACTTGAAAATATTCCGATTTTATGTTTGTTTAAAACTATAGGTTAATTATTGAATGCCTATTCAAGGTGTATTTTCTATAAGTTCACATTATCTGTGGACGAAGAAGAAATAAATACGTTATGATTTATGCTGACTAAATATTTTGTTATTTTACAGAACATTTCTTTCATGTCAACATACCTGATAGTCTTGATGCAGTTCAAATTAACGCTACTAAGACAAGGGACAAGGAAAATGATGAAAGCTATAACCGAAACTATTTTTAATATTACTACTACATCGACGTATCAGAGCGAGGAGGAAGAATAAGTCTTGATTAACTCTATAGTTTTGTAACAAGATAAACAGGGGTTAAAATACACTTTAAATTTGTAAAAATTTAGATGATTTACCACAGTAAACAAGCACGAAACACATAGAAAATTAAATAACTGATAATTTTATAATTTTAATGGACGCTAATATTTTATTATCTAAGAGTTATAATGATACAGTAAGTTTGGCTAAAATTATGATTTATTTCATACTTATGTTACTGTAATACTATGTTACTATATATTAATTATGGAAGTATTCAGCTCGTAATAACAGCGCAGTGTAGATAGCCGTAGTTTAAACAATTTAGATGTGTATTTCGGTCCATCGTGATGAAACTGTGTATGGTTATGTTAATGTTTCGACAACATCGCAATTCCCGACAAACGAAGCTCACAAAGGCACGTACTATCAGAATGGATTCATCTAATATTACTCGCTATCTGTAGCATATTATAAGTAATAAATAAATACAAAATGCCTTTTTAATAATACCCTTAATATTAATTTATGGTAAATTTTTAACATTTTTAATGAAAAGAAAATAGTTTATTTCGAGTAGTAAATTAATTTCATTATATTAAAACAATTTAATGTCAAGTTATGTATCGTCCAGATGATCCTTTATTATTAAAAACATTTTATGAAGAAGAGAGTCTGCTTTAAAGTTACGCTATCCGTTAATTCATATTCTTGGTTCCGCAGTTTCAGGAAAACTACACCCGGGGCTATAAACTGATCGTAAACAAACAGTGCTTAAAGTTTCTCATCCTGATCTTCTTAAGGACTAAACTCCGCACGTATGTAGCTAAGAACACTATTCCCAAACCACACAAAGTGTAGACAAACGCTTAAATAGCTCTAAACAAAAGATCTAGTAGAAATAAAGAAAACGTCTTATGTTCTTAGTTCATTATACTCTGATGGATATATGAAACTGGCTTCTGCCAGCGGTTTCGCTCGCGTTCATTTCAATTTTTTCACCTAGGGTAACATCCCTATTTTTATTTTATTAAATGTACTATCCAACACTGAAAGAATTTTTCAAATCGAACCAGTGGTTCCTGAGATTAACGCATTCAAACTCACCAACAAATAAACAAATTCTTAAGCTTTATAATATTAGTTTAGATGCCAATTTTATTTCCCTCATATAGGTTGTTATAAAGGCAGCCTTTATGTCTGTAAATTATATTTTTATCTTTACAGGGATGTTATTTATTCTTTTCGTGATATATAACTATTTACATTATATAGTTTTAATTCATTTTCCTTGTGACAATGTAGCTACCTCCCTACTATTTATATACCTGTTTGTGAACACGGTTCGACGATAATAATATTTTATACAATTTGTTTCAAAGTATGCATTTATAAGTTAATCATATTGTGTAGAAGAACATCGTATTATGATAATGGCATAGACAGAAATAGTTTCAAGATAGCAGTAAAATTAGGAACTAACATTATAATTTTATTATATCAAAAACCTGACTGAGTAAAAGGAATTTTCTTGAAAGCGTATCCGTACTTTGTATCAAAGGAACAATAGATCAATCCTCATTTCTTGTAATTTACTGAAAACTAAAAATAGATAACACATGAATTCAAAGATAGATCGTTTAATAATTGATAATGTTAATTACTAAAATAATATATATGTAATTTGAGGTCAAATGTTTTTAGATTTAATAATAACATTTAATAATACTTCTTTGTTTATCAAAAGTGTATTGTTTTAGCGCCCGACAGGTTATGGAATAATAGTGCAAATTTATATTTAGTCCTAAGTTAAAGGGTGGTTACAAAATCTGATCTCAATCTTACAGAAAGCATTAATAAATGTTGGTGCCATATTGTGTAATAATTTACGGTTGACGCAAGTTTAATTTTATGGATGCTAGTGACGCCCTGCGGTTTCAACCACAAGTAATTTATCTTAAGAAATAAAAACAATTGAAGCTTCTTTTCGTATTATACAAATAGTCCTTTAACGAATATAATATAGTACTTACATTAGTTATAATAATTTATGTCCGAAACAGATGGATCAATTTTGACGATGTTTCGTAGCTAGATACTTAAAATTCGGAGTAAATACTTTTAATTTATCGTCGTAAGCCACGCGCTACCCTAAAATATATGCGGATGCAACGAGTCCTTGTTAGTCCATACAAAAAATTACAACAATATACACCAATATCATTTATTATATATAGACAGTTATAATAATAATTTGTAGCCGATAGAATTTAAATGAGTTCTGTAATAAAGTTATCGATCTAAGGCTTTAAACACTACCTTGTTCTAAATTTAAAATTTCAATTAAATTCAACTTCGCGTTCATTTTTTTAAAATATTGTATTATTCCAAAGTGAAATTTTCCCTTCCTAAATGGCAGGTGCACGATGGTTTATTGATAAAGCGTTTGCAAAATATATTTTTCTTTTCGGATCATTTGTCTGGAGTCTGGAGTTCTGAGCATAATGAAATTACTTAGCTGACTAGAATGGAATAAGATTCTTCATAAACTTTATGAGGCTTAAATATTTTATGAATTTTATTATTAAAAATGAAATAGTTTTGTAATATAATTTAAATGTGACAACAGTATACTATTATATGACTATCCGAATAGGACAATCGCAATAACTAGGTATTACAGACAAACACTTTAATTTATTACGGTCGTAATGAAAACAATAATCGTATTGAAAAATAAGATTAACTATAATATTACGATAATCATATTTCGTTCTTTTCAATAAAATAAATTGTGGTTAGAACTTAAAGATGAATATATTTCACAAAATAACATTTTCTTTCGTACCGCAAAATATACATCTTGATAAAATATTACGTAACTGTATTTTGCCGATGGCATAAATATGAAATTTCATATGCCGACTATCAAGTAACCTCTCATATGAAATGATCTAAGTAATAACTCAGGCTAAGCGTCGCTAGAGGTGGGCGGTGGGTGTTAGGAACCACTTGTTGCTATGGTTACTGTATTACGAAAGTATTTCATTTAACATCTTACATTAGTACTATTTCCATAAAACTTACACACAGCAACAAAGCCTCCAAGGTAGCTAAAGGTATCAATCAACGTTTCATTACGTCAACTGCTTACGCTAACGAATATTTATAAATTAGACAGACAAAATTACTCATACGTTGTTTTCATAATTATCGACCTAGACAATTTTTATGAGTGTACACATAATTAAATTATAAAAATGTATATTAATCTTTAATATTAATTGAAATTAAAAGAAGTTTATGGGTTACCAATATTTTACTGCCGCATAGAGTTAGTTTTTCTTAATTTTCCAAATAAGGAAAAAGTAATTGTATATTGTTAGTATATAAAAGTGTAATGTTACACACGTGTTACTAGTTACTAAAGGACAAAGGCAACAGAATTGCCTACAAAAAGGTCAACAACCAGCAGTTAACCCTTAGATTCTTTATTTGGTGACCTTAAATGAAAGTCAACAGAAATCCTTTACATTTATTATATTCCTTACGTCCATATAAAGCTGTTTATTCACTGTGCCATTTACCTAGAAATGCACGAGGGTTCGTTGACTTTTATTTATTAATATTTAATTACATATTTCAAGGACATAGACAACTGGAATAGAAATAATTCATTATGACACATTTCTGAATTCATAAAATCTGTTAACTTGCTCCACTTATTTACAGGATTTATTCACGCTCGTACATAATAGATGATTTTAAGTTCGTATGCTTTCTCTATGCGGAAAACAAATATTTTGTACAATTCTCACATAATATATACAATAAAATGAACAAAATGAATTGCAATACGTTTTTAACGTCTATTTAATATAGGTATTATAACAGCTAATATTTATACAAAGTATATTGAACAAGTATCAAGATATGACCAAAATTCGTAAGTGCGAGCAAGCCAGCCAGCATATGTACATACATCTTTCTACACCACGCTCGAGAAACTTCGAATCCAGCTAGATTATTCCTGTAATTCCATGTGCAAACATCTCTGCAAAATCCGATAGTCTTATTTCGTCTTTTATATGTATAATGAACTTGATCTGATTGTTTATTCCTGTAATTGTATTGTTGTGGAGCGTGCAGCTTGAAGAGCTCTATATTTCAAATTCAGAAAAACATATTGAAATTATTTTGGTTGCCCTGAATGAATAAGACCAAGCATTGAGTATTGAGAGAAGTTTCGTAAACCATTTGCGATAATTCACGAGAAATTTTAGAACATTGTATATTTAAATATTTTTAAAATTATTAAAATGCGTAATCAAAAATATTTAGGTGTCTGTCCAGTTGTCTTACGGAATTTCAAACGCAAATTTGATTTTTTTAAATATGTAGTAGACATATAAAGGTGATCGTAGTATTAATATTTTATATAAGTTTTCTAAAAACTTCTGATACTTTTGACAACAGTTCTTGAGCCTTACATAAAATATTAATTTAGGCTTAGAACATTTTTTTGTTCCTTATACGCTTTCAGGCGTGTAATAACTTTGTTGGAGAGCAATTTGTCTCTTAGGTAAACACTGGGTGGCCACCGTCTCATCCTGTCGTCAAGAAATTCAATTAATTCAGGTAACTCCACTGCATGTCCTTGCCTTAAGATATATACATCTTGTAACTATGATAATGAACCTTAGAACTATGCACTCAGAGTCTATAATTGTTAAGTGCTTGTATGATTGTTCATGCGATACTTAACAAATATAGCTACAAATATAGGATACAGTTAGGTACGATTTAAATACGTGTGTATTGAATATTCTAGATATGTCCTTTCTAGTGTACCACGAATAGAAATATGCGGTTATATCCAAGGTTTCGTGGCTAGAATGAAATTGTTTGGGACTTTGATTGCCGAGGAATATTATTCAGGAATAATATATATTTGAATAATTCTTAATATTTTTTTTTTTACCAACTACGCAGTGAGAGGGTCGATATACGTGTGAGTCTCCCCTGTGTGTCTCTGTGTGGTGAGTATATTTTAAAAGAATAGATCTAAATTTTGAATGTCGTTTTCTTCTATTTAAATATCGACTTAATCGAGATAGTATAATTACTTGTCGTCGGAGTTACTTACCATTTTGAATATAAATAACTGCAAATTAACGTTTAAATAAAAAAATATTAATTAATTTTAATACCATGGACAGTTTATTTAAAATTCAAGTTATTTGTGAATGCTTGAATTAAAAGTTGAAAACGAATCCCTGAATAATTCATGAGTTTATGGGACTATTGTATTTTTAATGGATTCTACCATACATGTCATCAACTTAGCTATCACTGTCATAAAAGTAAGGTAAATCACAAACGAGATTTAACTTTTCAAAATACATTATATAAATTACATTTAAAAACTTTTGTTTGTTGTTCAAAACAAAACCTATTTCAAAGTAACAATCAGGAATTACATTGCACCATCCCTTTGGCCCCTATAAACACAACTTTAAACCTTCATCAAACACAAACCGTTATCAATCAAATGGCCATTTACCCGTCAATTTGTGCCACACCTTAATCAGATATTATCTATGTTTTTAACATATAAGTCTGTGATTTTCACAGCGGTCTGAGAGAAGTTTTTGGTTTTATAAACGATATTAATCATAATAAATGATGCTAAATAATGCTATCGTTTTGATTTTGTTCAGAAATGATAACATTTTTTAAACTAGCATCCTGTAGCCCCACCAAATTGATGAAATAATCATCAAGAATACCTTTTACCAGCTCTGCGACTTCGTCCACAAACATAATATAAAGAAAGTGGAATAAAATATACCCTACTATAAACTGAGTGAGTGTAATATCAACCAAATCCGTATTTTTGACACAAACATCCACTAGAAATATTTGTATAGATAATAAAATAAAGATTTTTTTTCATAATAAGGAAATGTTTTTCGAAATATAAATCTTATACACAAAAATTACCATTACACATAACGAGCGTATTAACGAACACCATCATAAATTAACTTCTAAGCATGCTTACATTTTACATAATTTATAATTACAAAAGTAATAACCTAGGTTGATTGAACTTGTTTAAACTTCAACCTTCACATGCCTCAACTATAAATTGTGATAAACTTTGCTTACATTGCCACTATACCATAGCTTCGATATTTTTAATGAGTTGTTCACTTCATATTCAGATATAAACGTTAGATATATATTCATAAAGTGACTCCACACCTCTATTTAAAAAAAAATGATTTATTTATCTTTTGATAAACCTATATTTTTGGGAACCTGCAATCTTGATGCCTTTAAGACACAGTACGTATTATACATCTTTATTTAGAACAAAAATATCGTAATCATTGAGATATTATTACTACTAATAATATGTTAGTGCTTTACACCAATTTATATACCATGTGATCCATTTATAAAAAATACCTCCTGTATTTCTTTGTGATATGCGTTTTGGGTTTCGAAAAAAAAGTATAACAAGTATATTAAATATTAGGCTACATAGAAAGATAAACAGAAAAATATTCTACAAACACTGCTTTAAAGTTATATAATAATATGTTTACGATACTCATAAAAGAAATATTTTTTAAAACTCTTGTTATATAATTTACGTATTTAAAAAGTCAACTACACATTACTACTTTTAGGAGTGCTACGCCGTAGCGGCTTGTGTAATATGAGGTTTGTTAAGAGAATAATCGCTGTATATATATATATGCAGCTTATAATATTACGAGCTTTATAATGGATATGATAACGTCAGACTAGTTGTTGTTAATCGCCTTTCAGTAAATTAGATAGTTTAATTACGAATTTTTATAACAACTATACAATGTCAAACCTTGAAAGGGTTTTCAACTGAACGGTGAGTGACCTCAAGTTAATAATACAAATATTGTATTGTATATATTGATAATATTAATCTATTTGTTAATTCCTACTTCAGGCGTGATATTGTCTGTTTACGAAATCGACGTATATAAGACGAGAAATGCCAATGAAAAGATGGATAGATTATGCGTAAATTATTTGTTGAAATTTATTTATAATGCATTGAGTCGACGAAGAATAAACCCTGCTATAGAAAATTATAAACGCCATCCTTAATACGAATGAATGTGTGTCGCCCAGGTAATATTATCTAATGAGGGCCACAAGTCCCCATATCAATCTTAAGCGGAGGTCACCATATCGATGTTGAAATTCATTCCCCTAGTTCCTGACATCACTTAATTGATGGGCCGCGCCTGTACATTAGTACATTTTTTCCAACCATCGATTATTCGGCCCTTTTACGTTCTTGCGTCCCTTATAATAGCTTTTATAGGTTCTCCAAAGTTTATTGCATTTTCATATGACTGTTAATTTGCTTAAAGATGACCGATAAGTTCAAAAAATTAAACCAACTCTTGACTGAAGGTGAAATCAATATTTATTATTGATGTTTTTTATTTCTACAGAAACTCGAATGAAAAATTATTGTTATATTGTAAAGGTGCACCTTCATAGAGCTTAATTAAATTTTTGAAACTTCATCAGCCTCTATACATATTAATATTAATCAAGGTTACTTCTTTTCGCAAGGTGTAGGCGTTTAAAAACATAACAATCAGAGAAAGTTACTTTACATTTTTAATATAAGTATGAATCAAACAGAAATAGGTATACCATTGAATAATTGCGTGCAGCTTATGACTTCGATCCCTGTATTGGCTACAACAATGATCGGATTGCAAGTTGGCGAGAATTGATGTTCATCATAATTACCAATTAAGGTAATCAAATTACTATTCACATCGACCTTCGGTAAATAGAATACTATTAACGTGCGTATATAAATATAAGAGAACAAACTGTAACCCAATATCATGTATATTTATAGTTCTCTATCCCCGATCAACTACAATTACGTTAACAGAATCGGACAAGATTATCTCGGCAGTATTGTTCTTTGAAGAGACAGGTGAACAATAGACAGTGACAAATGAAAACGTCTCTAAGACTATCCTTGAACTACGAGGAGACATGTCCTTGACAATAATTCGTAACATACAAGGGTAAAGCTCATTATTTAATTTTTTACAAGACTTGATCTCAACACCGCATAATTACAAAGCACTGAAAAGCACTTACAAATCGTAAATTGATGGAAATACAAAACATATCAACAACGTTTTATCAGGAAATAACTGAAGAGCTATTACCGACGGTGGCGTCTATACGTAAAACTGGGTTGTTCGGCTCCACTCGTCTAGGGCGGTGGCCGATCTGCCGAGGGTGGATATCGGGTGTATCATAGCAACCGACAGCATCCCTGCCAGTGTGGCGCTGCCTACCGACCCGGCAACACGTGTCACGTATCACCACCTCTACCATAAGGTTACGAACTTTGTATCGTGTTTTGTGACTGTTAAAAATGTTCATTTTGTTTATCCTCTTAACTGTGTATTTAATAACGTTGTGCCATTAGACATGCGTGAATTTTAATGGATTTTGTGTGATAGTTCTGTGATTTTCTGTTTTATCCACAGTCGGATTGTTGGTGAGTGCTTCCATATTGAATAAACTAATGTTTATCTAATAGGTTATTTGGTTAGTAGATTTGCGATTTGAGTTTAAATGTTTTGTTACTAAATAATTGAGAACATTGTAATAAACATAATAAGAACGACAAAAATAACATCAACTATATGAAATTTTAAATAATGTGCCATTAATATAATCTGTAGTAATGCCATCGAATGGAATGTAAATAAAAGATTTTAATTATTTTTTAAATTGAAGTCGTTTTCAATATACTATATTTTTTTGGGTTTTTTAATAGACGTAGATGATTAAGTTGCTCCCAAAATAGTATTTATTACAGAACTTGTTGAGAATAAAGCTTAATTACTTCAACAATAAGTAAAGTTACTTCGAATCTCCAAATGCCTACTTACTGGAATCGGGTCCATTGAAGTAGGTATATCCGAAACCAATAAAGGGATCTCATTACGATTCAAAAACTTACCCCTTAGTAATTACAAACTTTTTTATTGTACGAAGTTCGGCTCGCCTTCGGAGAGGATTGGTTTAAGATGTGACTCTATAATACCGGGGATTTGTTTTGTGACGTCACTCGAGTGTGAATTTAATGAGTTTCTTCGTTTGCAAAGGGTTCTTGTTAAATGTTCAGTCGTAGATTGTGTTTTAATGCGCTGTATTCTTATGAATTTTTGTATATAATGGCCAGAGATTTTAGGCGTTTTTTCTTGACATAATTTAATACACTATATAGGAAGGCATGGAATGGATCAAATAAAATAAAATTTCCATTTGTATACGAATACGTATGGTTGTAAAGAAGAATTACGTCGCTGATTAAATTTTTTAATGGCTTATAACCAAATGTGTATTTTCGTAACTTTATGTTTGAACGCAAATTACATTACACTTAATATATGTAAAACACATATTCTTGTGTCTTTGGGTTGACTTACAAATTTAAATGATTTAGATATCTGTGTAGACTATAATAAGAAAAATTTGACAAGTTTTTATTATATAAGGAATCATATGGGAGCATATTAGAATATTAATGAAAAAGGCTGTTCTCATAATTAAAGAGTCATAATAGTCTATCCAATGTTATTGATTTTGCTTGTCAAACTATTGACTAGACGTAACAACTAAGCTAATTAACCTAGTTGTATGAAGGTTGAAGTAATGTTGCACAACATAGAATAGTACTTAATGATAATTTTAATGATTTTCTTGCGAATTACATTTTTCTCTTCCAAAATTTTATACGTATTATAATAATATGTGCTATGAATAGTGTTTTTCTAATATCCTGTATGAAAAATATTTTGTACTTATATAAATTGATACGCATTGAAGCACCATTAACACATTGTATTAGCACCAAATATCCCAAACCCAAAAAAGTACATTTTATATAGGTTTCATATACAGATAAATTTTATATACAGAAATTTTTTTCCCCATGCAAAGTACGATCAAGAAGTACCATCAAAATATAAATAAACGTTATTTGATTATAGATTGTACCTATATGAAAACATCATGATATACTTTCCTACCTATTTGGTGCGGAAAATTCCAATATACACAAAAATGGATCCATATTTTTCTTGGCCACGCCAAAAATGAATCCTAATACTTTCTTAAACGTTCTTAAGAAGAGAAAAACAAAGAAAATTCTGCATGAAATTTCAGAAAACTACTTGTACTTTGCGCGTTTGATATTTCGTGTGACTTACCTACTTTGAAAGGAAAATTAACAGGAATGAAAATTCAGGGTGTTGCTAGTTAATAACTATTTTTCTAATTCGTTATTGGTCATATAGCTAAAATGAGCAGATTTTTTAGGTTCACGTATTAATATCTGGTAAATTATTGATAGCCACACAACTGCTTTATTATAATGCCTGCATTGTACGCTAGAGAACTTCACAAGCTGATCTTGAATGCACTCACAGAATTACTGACGGGGTACTCAAGAATGATCAAAGGCTTCCATGCGAAATATACTCGTCACTTTGTTCTAGATGAAGATATCTTTGTCTTTGTTCCGTAATATCTTGTCAGGTAAAATGATAATAACTGTGACAATTAAAACTGAACTTCTATTCATTTTTAGCACACTTTATTACCATTAATAGTAACTAACAAACAATGTAATGAAATATTAGTCTACTATAACCGACTTCTAACTGTCGTATCAAATTGAAAGATTAATTATACTTATTAGGACGCGTTTAATTGAATATTTTTTGATGTCACCCATGTCTTTGTTTCACAAAAAAATATAAACAAATAAATAATGATAAAGTATCTGTTTGATAAATCAAATTAATAGCTTTTGTTCGTTATGTATATATATTAATACATACCGTACTAATATCAGAAAAATAACTTTTGAGATTTTTGTATGTCTGTCAGTCTATTTATCCGAGCTTATTTTAAAAATGGTTTGACCGATTTTAACGGGCTTTCAGAGGCAGATAACTAATTTTATAAGAAGTTATAGAATGGTGCTATTATTTCATCATCATATCAAATCAGTGCAGGTTAATAGTAATGTGACAAATATGGTTTTCTTCAAAAATCTAAATGGGTGCTTTTGTAACGACATTTTTATTAACCTATAAAAAGGAAATCCTGGAAAACGTCGAAATAACACGAACCGAATAGCGGTTCAAGTAAAACACAGTTGGTGGAAATCCAAGTTCGTCCATCAGTCTGGATTAAAATTGTAATCAAGTTGCTTTTCACAATTTCACCTCGACACGTTGTCGTTAAACTCTCGATCGTGTTTCGAAAAACATTAAGGTTATAGAAAATTCGAAGCAATTTTCGGGTCGTTCGTAAACTTCCGTGTCTCTGCAATCCATCATTGAACCATATATGAGTTGGTAAGTTACCTCTCCATAACTCAATATTAAAGATTCAACGAGCCCTTAAAATTGATGACTTCGTGAAACATTTTTTTTATAAATGTCCTCGTAATTTCCGTGAACCGAACATATCATTAGAGCTTCATGGCATTACTCGTATTTAAGTATATTCATATCACTTTAGGAAGGTGGGTAAGATTTGTTCTCTAAACCAGGAACTTATGGTTGGTAATTTCTCTGTATAAAACCTCAATTCTGTTAAAATAATTGTTGTTTTAGCTTCAGTCACTATGTATTAAATTTCCTACCGGTCTATGAAAATTCCATCGTATTTGGTTGTATTCTATCGGAACACTTGGAACACATATCACGTTTATCAGACTTTTTATACATGTATTAGTATTTATATGCTGACCTGTAATTTTTCTAATCAAGAAATAAATTAAAAGTAAAAGCAAATATTTACTAAATACGCTGTTTACAAATGAAATTAAAGCCATAGTACCTATCTAAAACAAAAATCTTCTTGGACCATTAAATTATAAAAGTTATTGCTAACATTTTCTCGAAAACTTATTAAAGAACCTATCTTCGGGCGCATTTTCGTAACAAAAGCTATAAGCGTTAAATGTAATTTATTTTTGTATAGGGCAATGTAATTCCCGGCGTACGTCAACAATCACCTGCCTACGTGATAACTACTTTTCAGTCTATTCGCACGCGCCCTATCACCTTTTCCTTGAAACTTAACCTTATTTGATGTAAAATAAACAAGAAACTTTAAATTTCTTAATAAAAAAATTACAGATAAATATAATGTTTAAAAACAGTTGGCGTACCATGTTTTAGTTGTAATTATGAGTAGTAGGGTCCTACCAATTCGCCCGCATTAAAAGAACTTCAAAATGCCAAACATATCCTAATACACCTGACCTAAATATATAACAGTCTGTTATTATTACATTACAAACAAACATTCCAATTTTATTTATTTAGACGACAAAGGATGATGATAGAATAAAAGTGGTATACGTTACTTCATATAGCATTAATTATTTGCCACTGAAATTCCTACCAGAATTAGTCGAGCTGTTTCGGGGATTAGCTGGAAGAAAGATATTAAAAGAGAAAATTTGTGTTACAAAATTAGTAAATGGATTCAAATTCATTTCCAAAAAATCTAGTATTTTTATTTTATAAACAGGCAGTGACATCTTTTTATTTGTGTGTATAGGTTATTTATAGGTAGTTTTTATATATTAAAGACGTGGAAGACGTCGAAAATTCGTTATAAAATATATTCGATCGCCTATATTTTCTTTGGTAAAATATATTTTCCCATCAGTAAGCAAGGAATATTTGTAAAATCCTAATGAAGGACTATGATCGTATCATAAAGTTTCTATTCTATTTAAATGAAGAGTTGAATCATAAAAATATAATTTTTAAGATACGAGGTAAATACGGTAAACAGAATTCAGAGTACAAAAATCTTATGCGAGGGAAATGAATGTTTATTTTACTTTATTATACATTATATAGACAATGTAGAAAGCTGAGAATTTCAATTTAAATAAGAAACTCATTAAGTAGAACACATTGTACATCTTGTACATGTCTACGAAAATATATTCTAAGGAAATGTAATCTACGCAGAGTTGCGTTGAGTGCAAAGCGTCCTTACAAACTTGAACGAGCCCCTCGAGGTCTTTAGGTAACCTTATCAGCTACTGGGATGAGATATGTACCATTTAAAATAGTCTTATATAATAATAATAGCGAAATTGATATAAAAATACGAGAGTATATTGAAGTGTGTTATGTTGGTACACACGTTATAATTAGTTTGTTAAAGTTACATAGGCTAGTACAAAACGGTCTTTAATTACAATTCTTATTTATATAGATTAATATGCATATATTTTTATAAATACAGTTCATATTTCCTTTATTTTTCAATAATAACATTTTATTTTCTTAGTTCATATCCAAGTGATCGTATATACGATAAGAATATACATTTGAAAGATGTTCTTTTAAATTTATGTTTATTTATTCCGGATACTGTCTGAAAAGGCTGGACTGGAGAGTATTCAGCAGAAAATAGTAGATAATTTAATAAGGAGTAATTTATTCTACTTCTGTTTCATTATTATCATTAACATCGTGTATACAAGAAATAAAGGCGGGTCTGCGCTCCTAATCTATATGAAGTGATTTCCGTGACACCATCTGGTAGACACATTATAGGCAAATAGGTTACTCTTTATGGTTCTAAAAATTTAATTCAGGTATTTATGTCAAGCTAAAAGGCGCTTCTAAATTCTACCTAAATTATTATTGTCTATTTTTTTCAGATCAGTGTATAGAGAACAAATTGCAATAATATTAGTATATGTTGGTGAAAAAGTACGTAGTTTGAAATCTAATAAAAGTTAAAGCTAGCCAAAATTTGATAGAGGAAGAGTTTCAACGAACGCAGAGTTTCCGACGCAATTTTTAATGAAATTTTAAAACAATTTTGGAAACTATACGACTAGCGTTTAATGATGTCTCTGAATATTTTAATTGCTGCTCTACCAATATATGAGAAGACTAGATATTATTGAACTTAGGAAAATAATAAAAAGAAATTAACTTCAAGTTACAGCGTATCCATCAATCTGAATAGAGCAAGCTAATTATGTCCATTCTACATAGTAAATGTAATTTTTCTATTAAATATAGGATTTAAAATAAAAAACATACCAACTAATACATTGCATCAAAAATGATTCAGCCGTTTAACCAATAGATCAATGGATATGTAAAGAAGAAGTAAAAAAAAGAGTTATATATTTAAGGACGTTATTACGTAAAATATTTAGAAAAATGTACTTAAACGTCAAACAAATGTTTTATAAAGAATTCCTTTTAAACTTTATAAAGCTATCCGGTCGCATTCGAAGCAATCTAATATTATGAGTACGTACTGGATATGAAAGGGAATGATAGTGCTATTTGTTATAACAGACATCTCTATCGTTCCCTGGCGACCGCTATGAGACTTGGATTACTTACTAGGATAGGTTTATTTGAGCTTTATTTTGTATTTCATCGATTAGTATAGTCATTTTGGTGCACTAAAAGGATTATCGTAATATCTAGGTTATGAATTCAAAGATATAATGGACGGGAAGTAGAGTTACAGTTTCAAACGCTCGAACTAATAATTAATAGATTGTCAGCGCTTCGTTCTTGTCGCTGTCGCTGAGGACGTGGTATCAAGTGAACATCATACCTATTTTTTGATGATAAAATATAATGGCACCTAACTCCTATTTCTTGTTAATACATTACAAGCCAATAATTCAATCGAATTTGAAATAATTTAAACATTTGTAATGATAATTACTGTAAATTATATTTTATGACTAAGTTAAAATCAATTATGAAAATCCTGTTTAAAACTACTATTTGTGTTTAAAACCTGGATAAATATATTAAATATTGCTGGCAATAGGAAGTTAATCGATATATATAAAAAATATTGATTTGAGAAATGTCCACAGATATTAAGATACCGCGTTCCTTGTTATGGCATAGGAAAATACTGTCATAAAAGTATTGAATAATAGTGTATAGTGTATATCATTTATGTGAATAATAAGTAAGCCAGGGCTTAAAAGCTAGTTTTTAAATATAATCTCCAACTGAAGCGATTAACGCAATATTTTGCAGAGTGTGCGCATCTCGCTATTTGCATATCATCCTCGTCCAACGAGCCTTCATTTGAATAATTGTTTAATTCCATTTGTTGTGGGATTGTATTCATTCGGGCACTGAACTTAATACATTTTTGCCGATTTTCATCAGCATTAGGTATTTCGGCGTTATATTCGTGATGATAATGAGAAAAATTGATGTAAAATGATTTTTTAACAGAGATAATGATTCCATATTACATAAATTTACAATTAAATATAATATGCAATAAAAGAGTAGAGTAAGAGTCCTTCGATTGACTGAATTATCTAAAAAACTATATATCAAAGTTGACCTAAGTTAAGGCATTGCAAGGCTAATGGGATTTATTTTCATATTAACTAAATGTTAGTATGAACCACGTTTAATTTCATTGTATAAAATGGGATAGAAAACTAAAGTGAAACGTTTTTAGTTCCATTAAAAGCTCTTTAAATTGCATCAAAAATCCGAATTTCCTCCGCATATTCTATGAGCACTCGTAAATCCAATTTTGCTCGAAATCTACGATGCAATCGTGCATAATTCCCCCTACTCAGCTTCGTGTGAATTGTTCAAAGACTTGGCAAAAGGCACAAGTGCCTGAAGTTATAATGCGCACCTGCCAAAAGGAAGAAACAGGTGGATGAAATGCCTTGACTTTGGAATATTTGCAATTCAAAAAAACAGTCTCTTGTTTTAAAATAACATTAAATTATTTATTTAAATAACATTTTTAAAAAGGCATAGCCGCTAATATAATTTTATGTTTTCTTTGAAACTCTCAACTTCTTTCTAATTTTATTTCTTTTAACCGGTTTTTTCATAAACTTCACTCAAAAATGCGTTCTTTAAGTGCTCCAGTAAGTTTCTTCGGCTAACAATAATATTTTCATAAGGTACTTTTATTTTCTTTCTAGTTTTCAATGTTCTTGAAACAAAACTTAGTAACTTATAAAACGTGATATAAGACCGTCTTTTATGAAATTAAAAATAAACGATTTATCGTTCCTTATTAAATGTTTCGTAAAAGAGCCATATTGAATTACTATTTATTAAGTAATGTTTAAACAGAAATTTCATTAATAACAAAATTATTATTCTCCGGAAGTTTGCCTGCTTTCAACCCGACATGTTCATGAGCTGAGTTAATTTTAATATGTGACATTCGCGGAGATATAAACAATATTATATTATGTTTATATTGAAAACGCTGACTGTAATGCAATTTTCACTTCGTGAAAAGAGGCACGTATATACGAAGCGCTTTGCTGAATCATTGAAATGTTCACCGCATGATTCTAGAACATTCTGTTTCTGGAAATTGCTGTCAAGTCAGAGTTATTCAAATAACGCTGGATAAGGCTTCAACGGGAACGAGTACCCACTTGAACCGTAAGAGAGTTTATTACGAACCTTGTGCAATGTGTGTGACATTATTAAATTGTTTCTTCACTCTTATTTATGTCATGGGAACTCAATGGCTGGAAAAATTTATAACATTTTGTTAGTACACACGTACATACTATATACAATTTCCGACCGTGAAAGTTAATTGCGGGGTTCGACTTTATTCTATAGGTATGACGTCAGTCTATTATTTATTGACGTCGTATTGTTGAAATATAGACGCTATAATACTTGTATGTGTCTTACATTTCTTCTAATCTACAGAACTACGAATCCTATTGCACGACACTAAAGCAGAAAATATATTAAATAATTATATTATTTTTATTTAGAAAACTTTGTCACACAGAAAAAAAATTAACTTTTTAAATCTCATATAAAAGTAATACTTTTGTAAAAATTTATATCATTAAAATTTTAAATTTAAAGTTAAAATTATAATACTATAAGCAGCCAGAACAACCAAGGCAGGAGACTGATATTTTTTATTCTAATGCAGACAGATTTTAATATTTTCTTTTTAATATTCAGACTTATCTCAAGGACATAACCTTTTGTCGTCCACTAACAACATAACGCAAATATGATTACAATCCTTTGTGCATAGAACAGACATGTCTCGCTGCAAGCAAGTACAATAATAATTATCTAATTTAAAATACTTCATGAGCCGTTACTTGCTCATGTTACAAAAGACAGTAATATCTATCGGTGGAGCTTTTTTATTTTCTACATATCAAATAAACGTTTAAGTTTGAAAAAATTTAGGAATATATTTTATTTTCTTCTCAAAAAGCTTCATAAACGAATTTATTTTAAAACCTTTATCTGGAATATACTCTTTATCGTCAACTAAAAATCTCACAATATGACTACAATAATAATAGAATATCATTGCATCGCTTGTTTTAATTGGAAATTAATGTTAACTATTATTCCGCCTTCTCTAAGTCTTACAGTTAGTTCAAAGCGATATAGCGTAATGCAATATGCACTACACTACCAATGAAACTTGTTTGTTTTAATTAAAATCTTCTCTATCCGTGGTAATTAGATTGACCACACACCAATTTGATTCCACACGTATTGGAAACATCGACACTTGATGAGAAAACTATAACTAGATTACTTCGATTACGATAATATTATATGTGCGTTTTTACTTAATACTAAAAAGCATTAGTCAGTCAAATATTGTCGTAAGATTATGTTTTTATATATTTCGCAAACATTTCAGATTTCTAATCAGTACCACATAAATATTTTAGAATTTGTAATTTATTGTTAATAATAATTGTTTTCATAATTAAATATAAAATTAAGCAACTTGCTTTGACCTTACAAACCAGCCAGCGAGAAGCTTAATAAAACTATTATAAAACAGTTCTTGTAAAACTTTTTGAAGCTTTAAGCTACTTTGCGTTTGAACAAATGAAATTTAGTTTGACAACGAAGATTCAGACAGTATTTTGGTAAGTTCGGAGCTTGCTCCAGAGCAATTTAATTGAAGTACTACGATCATATTAAATTGAATGTACATACCAATTTTCTCTACACACGTTCTCTTTATTTAAACAAGGCTTTGAAACTCCGACTATCACGGTGTTACGACTATTTTGTACTTTTGAATCTTCTACAAGTAAATTTGGCTGCCTGTATTAAAAATAACTTTGGTCGTCAAGTTTCTAAGGGTGGCAAGATATAGAACGCTTATTTTTCATGTATAAATATCAGTTTAACTTAACAAATGCAACACAGACTTATTATTTTTAACAAACGAATTTATTCCAGAACAAGATTCAATACCTATACAAATTCAGTACTGTGAAAAGAGAACTAAAATGTTAGATACAAAGCAATTGCATACAACTTTGTTCTTCGTCCTTGCTGTTATGCAATATTAGGTTTGAAAGTGACTTTTTATCTCAGACTCAAATAGACTTGGCAGTTTTGTTTTATTTAAATTTTGCTATTACTATCTTCCGCTTCCGCTATTTGATGAGTATTCTGTAGACCTTTTAGTGATGTGAATGATCCAAAACCTAATTAAGGGCAAACATCTTTTTAAACTAACATTCTATTTATTATATTTGAAATCATGTTCTATGTTATTTTAAAAAAGTGATCTTTATTTATTATTGAAAATGAAGATAGATAAAATATATATTACAAATTTCTTTATTTAAGCCGTACCTGTAAACATATTAGTATACGAAATACTAGATTCATGAAGAATACATACATATTCATATCTCGTACTAGCTTAGGTCAAAATAATAAAATTCATATTTCATGCAGACGCTTTTCGACGTATGTCTAATTTGTACATACCTTTGACTATAAAAATCGTATTAATAAGGTACTTATAAGATATCTTAGTTGAGCTAAGAGAAATTTTCCACAGCGTAGAACAATCAATCAACGTCAACAAGGGAATTGTACGGAAGAGCAAAAATATTACTAACAAATGTCCGCTGCGAACCTTAGCCGGATGAATTGAATTTTTCACAAGGAAAGCAGAGAAGCTTTTTAAACAAAGCTAGTTAAAACGTTAGCTTGTTAAGTTTGAAATAATTGTTAGCTCTTATTTATTTTAGAACTTTATACTTTTTACACAAGAATAT
The DNA here is from genome assembly GCA_025727935.1 of Hebomoia glaucippe. NCBI lineage: Eukaryota > Metazoa > Arthropoda > Insecta > Lepidoptera > Pieridae > Hebomoia > Hebomoia glaucippe. The sequence goes on from JAOSYY010000007.1 coordinate 13,433,502, forward strand.
TATTTAAAATTCATAATTTAATAATACACATATTAAATTAAATAAATATCGTCTGAATTTCAAGTACATTACTTAAAAATTCTAAGTAGATTTTGGGGAATAAATGAATGCATTAAAATAACAAATTTATTCTATAAATTATTCCCAAAAAGTGTAATGTTATTCAAAATATACATAGTTTACAGAGTTAACAGAAGTAGGAAGTTAAAATGAAACAATAATTATATAAATGGGTAAATAAACACCAAATTATTTAACGTCTTATACCATACTTTTGCTTATACAATATACAAATATGCAGTTTAATCATTATATAGAAATATATTGTATTTTTATTATATAAGTATCTTAAATATTAAATTAAACCTTAACATGTTCTGATGATTATAACTAAGAGCTTATAATGCAGTTCTCGCCGCGAGGGACCAGCTCGCCTTGAGAACTTGCCCTTTATTCCTAACTAAAATTTCTCTTAATTAACGTCTTCAGGAAAATTCCAGGACACGTGTTCCTTGTAATAGCATTACATAATTATGGTATGTTTTTAAAATTTCATTGGATTTTAGGGCGTTCCCAAACGTTTTCACATAATTATATTCATTTAACAAAAACAATATCTTGTTTGTGTGCATAATATTTGTGAGGGATACAAAATTATAATTTTTTAAATTAACTTCACTCCTGTAGAGTCGTGAAATTCTACTGAAGACTTGTTGGTTTCGTTACTTTTTATTGGTACACTTTAAAAGTTACTTTAAAATACATAATTTAGTTGTATTATTTAGAACAGAAGCAAATGAAGTTGTTTATTTAACTTTTCCTGAAACCTCGTAATTCCGAGTCATGACCTAGCCAAGTTTTCAGACGAGTGTCCTGTTTTTTGTCACTCTTCATAATTTTATTCATTGTTGCGGTTGCTGTTACGTTTTTAATTTATTTTTGTAAAACCTTTCGTAATAGAAATGCCTTTTCCGACAGATTTGTTTGAAATATTGATAAAGGTTACATTTGCAAAAAATACAAGTCCGGCATAAATGGCATACGCAATCTATTTACGGACACCAGATTTTGGTAAACCTTTCCACATTGTATTTTAATCATACTATTAAAAAATAAAATAAAAAATAATTGAATATTCGATTTTAATGGCTTTGTCATATACAGTGTTAATAATATGTTGTTTTAATGAAAATATTATATCAATATTACTAATTCGAGTTGATAGATAGTATGTTTCTTTACCATGCAATAATAAGTGTCCACTATGAGTACACCTCGAGTAATAAATAGACCATTTTTTGTATAGTATTTACCTTCACAACAAATTAAAAATACTATGCAGCTTACATTTGTTTCGATATGAACTAAAATTTAATTTAATACTGCAAAATAATTACTAAGCAACACATTTCATTGAGTAAATAGCCTTTTGTTAGTACTATAGAAAATTAGTTGTTCAGTCTCGCCCCAGGGGATAGCATAGTAACTTTAATATTACTTTCGACTCGGTCGCTTTTAAGAACATTTTTCAGTTATAATTTTATTGAATCATCATATTTATTTTACATATATAACGACACTTTTCCGAGGAGATCAGTAGTGAATTACGAGTGCCTTTTCTTTCTATCCTCCCATAAAAAGGTTTATGCTCTAACTTTCTTTTATAATAAAATCTAATTTGTATATTACAATTTATTAATCTGTAAACAAGTTACGTATTGTAACTTATTGTTAACCTCGCTTGAGACTTGGTAATAATGTCTTCTGTGCAAGTCAAACATTTCTATAATAAAAAAATGTTATTATATTAATATACTTTAAGTAGAATTAAGCACGAGTTTTAAGAGGTATTTTTAAGTCATTTAGAATAGTAAATTCAAGTGTATAAGGGAAGATTATAAAAAAGTTAATAACTTATGTTAACTTTTTAATTCTGTGCTATTTTACGTTCACGTTGTAGTACGACGTTGGCCATTCAATTATCTTTTTCGTGCTTATGAGGGTCTCAGTCATAGTACATACTAGATAACAACAGATAATTCTTAAATTAATTCAGCTCTCCAGTGCTACTCTTTTCGGATAATAGAGCATTTGTCCGAAATAAAAAAAAATAACGGGTAAAGTCTAGATTCATTTCCGTTAGTTTTAGTCTAACTTTTCCTTCCTTTTATAATAGCCACTAATCAGGAATACAAACTACTTATTAGAGAAAAATCGTTCTCTGTTTCTAGAACTTGGCTTCCATCCAAATAGCGCGCAGCTCAATACCCCGTCTATGACATTTTTAATTAATTCCAGAAATTTCCATATCGATTATCCGTTTATTATGTGTATGTACTCAGCTTTTATATATTGTATAGATAGCTTTTATATATTGTTTACTAAAATTTAATTTATTTTCCGTACGCGTCTGTGTGATCGTTTATTGTATTTTAATTAATTTAAATTTTTATTTGCAGTCGATATTCCTTATTGTATTCCTAATATATAAGAAAATTTCTGTTGGACCGTGCACAGAGAGGCGAACGAATCAATCTACTTGTAAAAATATGTCATTTGCATTGTAACCCGCTAAGGTATACACATCATTCCTCTACTATGAAATAATGTGCAAAAAATATTTTTAAGTGAACATATTTTTGCTGAGATTCCATGCAGTTACTTGAGATTGTGACAGTACGTGAGTGGACTTTGCTCTACAATACATAAATAAAACTTATTTTCCACCGGTTTCCTACATCACATAACTGAATTACTCGCTGAATGTTTTGTAAGCAAAGAAACATTTTCAGGATTTTTCCGGCAATGTCGAAACTGTTCTGTTCGGACTTTTAGTTTTTACGTAACTATAAACTAGGTTTCAACTCATATTACCATGTTACGTGGACATAAATCAAATTTGATATTTAAAGCTTGACTCTTTTTACGGTACTAAATTTAGTAGTTCTCTTTTTTATTAAACTCATTAATAACTTAACTTAAACAAGGCAGGAAACAACACATTTAACTTATGACTCTACTCATATAATTGTATCAGCTTCAATATACCAAATAATATTATTTTCATCCCAATTACTGGTAAATTTCGATACAATATCTTTCGTATACACTTCTGTGTGTTAATATTGCAAAAAGATTTCCGAGAATCCATTATTTATACTTTAAGAATTAAGTAATATGTAGTTATAATTATAGTAATTAATATGAAAACCGAATGCATATATACTAGTGATTTATAGTTCCCTACACAAAAATATTATCCAAAAAAATTTAACAAAGTGTAACTGTCCCCGAAATATGCCCGTAATGGAGAGCAAATAATACGTGTGAATTTGAACCGTGGTTGGCACGATGGCAACGTGCCAGCAAATGTTGTCATCTGACAGCGGGATGCAAACATTAGCTCCACTCGGTTTTAGGATTTGCCAAGTTCCGATTCAATACCAAATGTTTGTCCGAATGCCTTAAGAACATACTGTTTGCGCCATATCTTTAGAAGTTTCGATAGCTGCGCTGCAGCGTTGAGATAGCTTTGCTTTGATGTTTAAATGTGAATCGTACCGTTCTTCATTATTTAAATAGATCTTAAAACGTTCGAGAAATAATTTTAGTACATAGAGCCTATAAAAATACTAAAATTTAGGGTCTTGGAAATCGTCTCGTTTAGATTACCAATGCTTGAATTAAGTGTAGTACCTAAGATATGTTATTGAAATGTTGGCGCATCATGGTCGGGGAACAGATATGATTACTCCTCATGGATATAATAGTTTTCGTCGTACAATAGGTTGATTATGTATTCATTATAAATTATATTCTTATTTTTCAATTTAATTTACTATCTCAAGCTTTTCGAACTGATTAGCGACTTCATTTAATTTGATATTGTTTCATAAAGCACTGGTACTATAGCAGTTTATGGAAAAAAATACTAAAATTGAGGTGTTATTTTACTTCTTTATATTTTTGAATTTTATTTCGTTCCCTATGCGTTGGCGCATCATTCATATGTGTTATTATAAACTTTGACCAAGTTTCGTAAGTAATGGCGCTAAAATATTTGACGTCGTACCACCTGTACACAATAGATGGCGCGCAAGATGCATTTCGAAAATGTTTTTATTCATGTTTAGAAAACAAAAATTATGTATAAAGTATACTCTAAATACTACATAACACTGACTATTCCTGTCTTCTAACACTATAAATCATTGAGGGTCGATTAAAGTACTCCATATTACACGGATAACATTAACACTGACCAATTTTTACCTGCATTTACGGGCTTTTCTAATGTTATTTATGGCGGTGGTAATAAAAGTGTCTTCGCTAAGATTTGTGTTTGGCTTTTTACGTCACTCGGTTTAAGACTATGTCGATGATCCCACTTTATATATACAGGGTCAAAAAGTTTACTAATAATAATTATGTGCTTTAATAGCCCATTTAAGTTAATTAAATAAAAATATCGCGATCCAAATTCAAATCTTTAATTATGCTAGACAGTGTTAAAAAAAAAGTTTATATTACTGAGGTCAAATTTCGTTTCATAATATGAAAAGTTTATTGAGCGGATGAAAATAAGCTGAACTTTACAGATAATACTTAGATATAGAAACAATTATACAGTACAACCAATTATTCGGAATAATGTCTACGCAGCGATAAAGGAAGGAGTCTTCGGTCCCTCGAGAGATGGGAAGATTGGATTAGGTACTAAGTGTGTGTTTACTATAACTTAATCTACCCTTACACTGACTAACAACGGGTTTGTTTAATTTAATCCCAGGGATAACATCTCACTTAAATTTGCAAAGCGAAAATGTAATTTAACTTTTTATTATCGATAACTTTCATGCCAATCACTTTGGAAAAATTTTATAAAAGCGTGCTCCGGAGGCGTGAAAAATGCCATTATGCGCAGTAACTGAAGTTCGATTCGTTGGTAAGTGCGTTAGTTTAGGAATTTCCGTATGTATTATATAAGTTCTTAAATTGATAATTGCATGATTTAATGATTAATACTAACTAGTATTTGAGGTATACCTCAAACTAGTGACTACGTCTTAAAATCAAATGTTGATTGCTGAAATAAATAGTAGTGAATACTTCTTAAATATGAATTATGAGTTTTTTAAAAATAGAAGACTTTTATCACTGAAAACGTTTCATAAACTTCCATGATTTAAGAACGTACAATATCTTATGCTACTTATTATTGTATTATGTAAAAGATGACTTAGGGCTTTAAAAACGTATCTTTAGTAAGTTAGCGGTTGGTAATTTTGGCATAAATATAAATGACACTGACAAATAAAATAATCTGTTTCTGTTGTAATATTAAAATAAAAATCTCAATGCATATAATCGTTTACAATAAATGCAGTGTTAACAATGTTTGTCTATCTATTCCACCTAATCCCCAAAACTGCTGGACTACTTCCACTAGCGTATTTTTAATGTCAGCAGAAGTAAAATAGGTATTTATTATATTATCAACATCATCATCGACTCTAAAAGTTGGCTATAAATTTACACGGCTGAAACCGCGGGATACCACAAGAAATCATTAAAAATTATCAAGACAAAGGTAGTAAGCTGTATTGAAGCGACGTAAATCAGCGTAAAATTAATTAAATTACAAACATTGTATCCAAGTTACTCAAGCTAGAACAATATTGCTATAAATGCTCTAAGGCTGTCATTCGCAGCCGAGTTTATTCGTTACCAAGTAATAATAGATATAAATATTCATAAGCGAGGAAGAGGAAAATCAATATGCATTCATTAGTAGCCGGCTTTGCGATGTCTTCCCATTTACATTTGAGTCTAAGTCAAGGTGCTTTAAAGCTTTGTGTTTCTATGTATAAAATTAAAAAGGTTCATCTCCCTCCCTCCACACGTCAAATAATACTAAATATGAATTTTATATAAGAACTAACTTCTGACACTTAAAACTCCACTTGAACAAATGTACTTTATTGTATTATTAACGAAAGCAAAGAAAATATAATTAAAATGGTAGATACGGGACAGAACGCTTTATACATTATTAAAATCTTATCTATTTGTTAACACGTGAAGTGAGAATACTGAATCCTTTTTAAGAATATGGCGCACACAGAGTGCTGTGGAAATTGGTATAGTTTACATTTAAATAGAGAGCAAAAGCAATAATATATAAGGAATTTTCAAAATTTTAGTAAATATTATTGGAAATAATTTTTATACAAAGACTAATTTTAAACTAGTTTTAGTAAATATAATGAATGGCTTTTCCTACATAAACTATAATACTTGTTATAAAGTGTGGTAAGAAAATAAACATAATCCGAATTTCCAAACAGACGGGAAGTTTAATAGGAAGTTACGCGAACGGAAGGGAGTGTCTTAGAAGAAGCCTATTATTACTTCTTTATATCTGATTAACTACTGAAAACTTAGTCGTAAATTTATAGAATTAGCTTCGCTTCTGATAACATGTTGATTAAAAATTCAGCTATTTATACTGATAAAGTTTTTAATATAGCTTCTTGTTTTCTATATTTATTATGAATTTCATTAAATATATAATCTACCATAGCATCTATCAGGACACCGTATCAAAAATATATTTTAGGGTTAGGTAATAAGAAACCTTGTATGGTTTTAAAAATATATACATTATATACAACATTTATTCTATCCTTATAAGTAGTAGTTTCATTCAGGATAAATTCAATATTATTAAAGAATATAAGCCTAGATGAAATATATGAGCACATAAAAATGTAAAAAACCTTTTTATGTGCTCATAAGTATTGGTATTAGCTCAAAAAATAATATTTACTTAATATTTTGTCTTTATCCAACTTTTCGTTTATTAAAAAGGGAAAACAATGTTTCCGCCCGGGATCGAACCGGGGGCCTTCTGCGTGTTAGGCAGATGTGATAACCGCTACACCACGGAAACGATAAGAGAATGTGATCAAAAATAAGTCTAAAAGATCACAAGACTGCCCTAAATGATCTTAATTATTAAATTCTAGGTCATTCGGTTGATAACCAAACCGGTATTATATTTGACCAACAACAACGATTTATATAATGTAGTTATTGTATTAAAACCAGATTTAATAAGAATTATTTTGTTAAAGACCTAGTTGATATTGCAATTTATGTTCAATGAAAATATAGATTAAGACGTGATAACCAAAAACCTTATCAATCACAAGAATATTATAACGAGTGTTTTGAAAGAGAATATAATTTATTAAGAATATTTTAGATTCTGACAGTTAGATTGTTACATTAAGATTAAGAATCAAGTTTACAATCATTAGATATTCATTAACAGTGACGTAATTTACAATTTTCGACAGTTCTTATCTGTTAAGAAATAAATGACGATTAAAAAGAGCGAAAAGTAATTAATGATTCAAAGAGGTTCCGACGCTAATGAAAGATCTATGAAATACAGTATCACCCGAAGGGACGAGAAGAAATTTTTCAAGCTAAAGGCTTCGTAAAGCTGTGGTTTTATCGAATTCATTTAGGGAACCGCCGCGGACGTGTGGAACTGTGCCTACCGAGATAACGTTAATAACGGCTATTCATTTGATATATTGCAACTAAGGATTTCCTTTGAATATTTTTAGGACAATTTGGAGTGAGATTCTATTATATTTACGCAATAAATAATATTAGTTTTGTAGTCGATCATATAGAAATAATTCCTTTAGTCTATTTTTATTAAATTTTTACGTACAATCGTATTTCATCTAAAATATGACGTACGTATTCAATCAAAATTCATCGATTGAAAATACCATCGAATTGTTAAAAAAAAAGAATTTTTCATGAAAGCTTTTAGTAACAAAGCACTTTAGTGAATTGCGTTGAAAAAACTGGAATGGTACGTTGTATAAATGAAGAATATATTATTGCTAAAACGCAAAATCAAGATTTGGGTTATTTATTCCTGATCTTTTAAATACCAATTTAAAAAAAGACAAATTTTAAAATCAATATAATTATGATAAGCTACAATACCATAACATAGCATCACTTTATGTCTTCAAAACTCTGACTGTTAATAAATTATAACTAATAGTGCATCTTTGATAATAAGTTCATAGACATTCGTCCGTGAAATTAAAAAAAAACTAGACATGTGCTATCTGTGCTGTTGATAATAAAATCTTCTTCCCATTTTCTTGTCCTATAATATATTTCCTAATAGTAAAATACTAATAATATACTGATAATATGTTATTTATATACTGATTATATTAATGTACGCACGCTGTTTATTGAATCCCTTTATGAAAGTTCCGGATGAAATGGCGGACGGCGTAGCGGGTGGCGTTAATTTCAGACATCATGTGCTCTGAATGCTGATGGATAATAAGTATACGTAATGAAAAGCTCTCGACAATTATACAAAAGGACAAGTAGATGTCGTACTTCCTTTATATTCAATTTGATGGACTGTTTTCTTACTGTTTGTTGTTGAAAGGGTGATTAATGTTGTCATTTTAGTTCGTATAAGACTAATTCTGTTCTATATTCATATAACAATAACAAGCACTCCCTAACGACACAAAAAATATAACAAAAAATTATATATTTGTCAATCGGTATGCAGGCAACACTGTTAACAGATAAACAGTAATTTGTATTTAAAGTTTTACAGTACCCATACAGCATTTTATATAAAAATAACCTTTCGTAATATTCAATAATTTAAATTAAATTCGTTTGTATGTAGCTTTGCTTATAAAAATTAGCCTATTTATTAAAATTAAAAGAGCTTTTTTTATCTGAGCCTAGTTTTCATATATGTCTCTGTTAGTGTTTGAAAATGATAAGAACTAAGGTTTATTGATCGTCAGTCTTCTAATCAAATTTGGTACGAGTAATGTAATAAAGAATTAAAAATGTGTCCTCCAAATTTCTCGATAATTAAAAGATAGTTAATATTTTATATGTTTCAAGCAATTCATAGACAAACGTAGATAATATTCAGGGAAGGACTACAATAGTTTTCCGACTAGTGTTCACAAAAGGCGCGCCATAAGGTCGCCACGCCCAGGCAGAGAGCTTTTTTAATCAGTCATGGTGCTCACTTTGTATTATAATGTGTGTAATATATTGTATTTAATTAAATTAACAAGTTGATGTAAAATTTGGTTACATTTTATTTTAATATAATTTGGTATGTTAATTTTACATTAAAGATTTGATTATGTTAAAGCAGCTGCTATAGGCTCAAAATGTGCTTAAAATATGTTTAAATTTATTTACGGCAAGAAACTCTAGAAACTCTAAAAAAACAACAGGTTTTATTTTGTTAATGAATATTTCTTTAACTCATATTCAATTATAATAACTAATAAATATTTATTTAATTCAAAACCAAAAATTATTTTGATAATATTATCACGATTAATCATTTTATGGCATCACTTACTTCGTAATTTGAGCAAAGCCGATTTCCGTTTTATTTTACTCTATGTTTTTCAAATATCTTTCTTTAGAAAAAAGGATACGTTGAACTCGTTAAAATAATAACCGTGAAGCAATTAATAAAGTGCTCTTGGAAGCCGAACTCACGCATAGTAATCGATCAAGTTTCACCATAAACTTAATGAATCCATGACTTACTATTTCCACTTTCATTACTTCGTATTACCCCTCGGTGTATCTATGATTGAGCTTCTGTTCTGACAAATACCGTTTAATGATATTTTATATAGAGCTACTTCATGTACAAATTTCGCAGGTTTTTTTTACTTTTTCAGGACATGATTTAAAAAGTTAAATATACTTAATATAAATATTTATACCGTAGAAGAGCGTATTTGAAAATGTATATTATTTTCAAAGATACTTGAGCTTATAATTGACGTAACAACATTATTTCATGTTGAAACCCTTAAAGTAACGTAGTAAACACGTAAAATTTTACGAAACAAAAATTATATATAGTAAAGCAGATAGTAGCAAAATAAAATAGAAAGCAGATAAATTATGCTTGAAGCTTCATAAAGCGTTTTTAATGTAAGTAAAGTTTACGCAACTTCTTCGCAATTTTATTTTTTAAAATTCAATGCTGATAGTAGATTTATCCTATATATTCTTTAAACTTTACTTCTATCACCTTTAATTTTTAAACATTAAATGACAATCAATAAAGTGTGCACATTTGAAACCCTATTTTGCATATTTGTAGATGAGATACATTTTATTATAACATTGTTCCAACATTTTAATAGATAGTTATAATCCAGTATTAAAATTTCACTTTAGAGAGCATCTTAGAAGCGTTCCTATTTTTAAATAATTAATTATGTCATTGTTTTTATAAGAAATTAATAAAAATGAAATTTTTGACTGTTTCTAGCATTATTTATATTTTACAATATAAAACATATTAATTGATTATTACTTAATTAAAATAATGACCTTTTACTGGGAATATAACAAGTACATGTTTTTGAATATTTTACACCGTGCGTCAGTCGTCTATTTTCGGATAAGTGGGTCATATATTAATATTGTCATACGTAACCTTA
>JAOSYY010000007.1:13444157-13468318 GCA_025727935.1 Hebomoia glaucippe
TAACCAAGACTTCAACATACTATTTATAAATCTTTAAAAAGAAACTTTGAACATTAAACATTTATAACAGGAAAAGCAGCAAATAAAAATGAACTCACATACATTCGATAAAGTATACTCTCAATACATTCAGCATTGCCACAACATTGCTTCGTTTTCATCGACGGAAAATAATTAGAACGAGGGAGTAAGCACTCAATAGTACTTGACTTGATTTGAACTACAGTTTTTATCATGCATTGCAATGATTACTTTAAAAGATCCTTAGTCAGACGTTCATCCAGACTATGTCAGGTATGCAAATGAAAATGCCTTAATACATAATATATTTACCGCGATTATCTCAAAAAAAAAATTAATTTTTCTGATCTGATTTAAATAATCGTTGTTAAGCTTTGATCAAGGACAGTAGTAGTCAGAATACCGCTATAAAGTCGTGAAATTAAATTGCCGAATATTTGAAGATATTAAGGTATATAATACATATATGGAAGAAAAATTAAAAAAGAAGAAATAATTTATTATGAAATTAAGCGACGCAAAGATGACGTTAAAATACGTTATCTGTAAAACTTTTGTCAATGGTTTGCAGAATTTCGTGCAAACGTCGACGTTCCGAGGACGAAGTTATTCATCGCCAACAAAATAACAAAATGATGTATTGCTGTTCACAATATTTCCAGATAAATATTCATGCGACGATGTCGTATTTCTTAATACGGGATAAGCCTGTGTCCCATATTTTTCTTTTACCTTTCATTCTATCAATCATTTGGCAAAATGTAGGTTATTTTACTTATTTTGTGCTGTATTTCGACTTTCGTCTCTTTAATCCACCCCTTAAGACTTTCATTTTAACAACGTAAAATGTGTCTTAAATCTAAGAACTACTAAAAACACTAGTGATCACTTGTTTATTACTTTCTTTGTTTTTTTTTTAATTCCTTCGCGTCAAAGACATTACAGTTAATTACTTACTTAATAAAATATGATAAATTATGTTACCCTTTACAATTTTCCGCCTCCGAAAGAAATTAAAAGGGATGTCAGGGCGGTGTGAAAAAATGTCTAAAGCCTCTGAATCTTTTCTTTTGAAAGTTCTACACGAGTTTTAATTTATTAGACATCATAATAAAACGTGTAATCTGACGAAATAACTGGATTCATTTATAAACGTTTAATTATCAACGGATTTTATTATATAGACTAGATCCAGATGTGAATCTATTCAATTTTGAATGTACCTTTGTAATGCTCTGAAAAGGAGATCGAAGGCACCAATTATAACAGGACTATGGAAATTCCAACTATCAGATGTATAAATTTCGTTTGACACGCAAATTGTTGTGAGGTCTACAATATCGGTCCACAAAATATTCTTTCAAAATCAAAACGTTTCATTTAATGTTTAGACATCTATATCAAGTCTTTCTTGTTTGATATTATCGTTTAAAATTTTTGGTACTCAGAAAGACTAATATTAATGCTAGCGGTGTCCTATAGTTTTACTGGTGTCACAATGTCTTTATAATCTGTTCAGTACTTTTCTCATGAATTAATAACAAACATAGATACTCATATACTTTCGCATTTATAATCTCAATATATAATTTAATATTACTACGGATTCTAATTAAAATAAGAGTAATAACAAAAGACGAATAGCACGCTCGCTTTTGTCATACTCGTATAATGTTTAGTTAGTACACATTCATTTGAAGTATTCAATTTGCTTTCAAAGCCTTTAACTTGTATAACAATTTCCTGTTCGCGGAAGCAAGGGCAAACGCTCCTTTTAACCTCAGCCTACTCCTTCAACTACATAAAGGTAAGTGACAGACTCGCTGAAGGTCAACAAGAAAAGTTACGAGTGCATTGCGAAAGTCCTGAAATGGACCGGAAGGCAATAGAGATTTTAATCTAATACTTCAACCTTCGTACAAAATTGTCGTTAGAGAACTTACCAAAATCTTTTTGCGTTCTAAAATTTGTTTCGTTTATCCCTATAATATACACAACCAACGTAACATACTGGATTTTCTTTGAGATTAACTTTTTGATAATATTTTATGGTATTTCTTGTTGGTATTGCCTATCTCTGATATGACAGATTCTTTTCTTTATGGTTTAATTAGGGTCAATGTTAAACATGTATTTAAAATACATAGAGAGTATAAAGGTTGTATCAAGTTTATGTAACGAAGCTTGGTTTTAAATAGTTTATGATAATCATATATGCAAATATTAAGTTTCAGTGTCATTTTCAAGCCCTGCATTCTTTTAATTTTATCGCAGCGACCTTAAATTCGTAATTTGACTGCGGTAACTGAGGCGATCAATCACCCTCATATGCTCGTTTACGTCACATACCATGAGGTGTTCACATACAGGGTGTGGCATAATGAACGATAAAGCGGTTAGTTTGGTCTTAATAATTAACATTTTACGTGGAAATACGCTAATATTACTAATGTATTGTGAATTTATCGTATGCTTAACGCGATTATTCCGACATAAATATAAAATTTAAATAAAAGTCTCATAAGAATTTATTCGTACAATCATAAAAGCCATTTGAAATCTGGCTATGTAAATGTCGATGGGACAATCAAAGTGCAGTTATTAATGCTTTTTTCATTCAATCTAACATCTTTTGTAATTTATCTTTCGAGGGTTAGGTTTAAAATCGAATTATTCTTTGTTTTATCTGCAAGGTTGGGCGCGACACCATTTTTTATTTGGGTTACATCCATTTGTACAAGTTAACTGCCGACTGTGGTACTAATGTAATGAACTTTGACGCTATTCCAGCCAATTTCACGGCTCGTTGTTTCTTTAAGACCTCTATTGAGATAAATAATTTTTTTGAAAAATAAGAATCTTCCTGTCACCCTATGAAAAATAAAATAATATAATCTGTAGGATCGTAGACAAAGTTGTAAGGGTTCAAACACATTTATTTCATTTTCATTAATTTAGCGTATGGTATAAAAAGATCATTCTGTTAGCTAAAAAAAATAAACAATTTCTCTTGTTCAATTCTTTTTCATACATACCAAAACCACAGGTAGCATTTATGTTAATATTAGAGTCATGAAAAAATCTCCATATTCAGACAATTTAGTGGAAATACTGGGTATACTGGCTACGTTAAACAGTGATAGTATTAAATAAAAGTAATTTTATAAATACTTTTGACTTCTTACAAAATAATCAAATCTTGTAAATCAATTGTTCTAATATTTCTACTAATCATATTAGAATGAAACGGTGTTTAACTATATCTAGTTTTGATAAAAATATAATTTAATGTTGTCAGGTTGTGTTGATCCATTTTAGTACCTCTATTATTTAGCTAGAATCTTCGAAGCTTTTTTTCTACCGTTACAAGCCCTCCCCCACACAAGATGTGGCAATCTTATTACACCATACCAACCAAACACAATAATAAGAAAACCTCATAAAACTACTTTAACGATTCTAAGTGGATGGAAAATCGTAAAATTTAAGACGCCAATAAAAGCGACTGTATAAAGTCCTATTTTACATTAGCCATACTGCCCAAACTTTGGTTCTATCAATACAAATTGAGAGAAATCGAATATTAAGAAATAAAAGTGAGGTAAATTGAAAAATTTCTACGACTAGATGAGGGATGATTCACGGCACGAGTTTCGAAATGAAATCAACTCAAAATTAGCTCTTGTCTTGCAATTAACATACACGATATAATTTTTAATCGGTCTCTGTGGGTATAATATCTGACAAATTTGATGTTTCAATTGAATCGGACGAAAAAAATAGGAGAATAATAACATCACAGTCTACAAATTTGTGAGTTAAGCTTTTTATTTCGAACAAATGTAAAATAATAGCAATAGCAGAGATATATTTTTTAAGCCCACTTTACACTATATCTTAGAAAAGTTTTATTTGGGTTGTTCCATCGTTTCTTGAGAAATGTAGTTCCTTACATCTTTCAGACTTTCTTAAGATTTACTTTAATTATATATTAATGTCTTTCTCAAAGTTTAGTTTATGTTTCAATAAAAATTCGCCATTAAAAATGCAGTGACTTAGACATGGTATAACTGTCAGATTACTTTTATGTTTAAAATAAAAGTATGGATCGACTTCAAAATACATAAAATTTTAATAATTTAATTTATAATATATATTTAGAAAAGTAACTGCATTTCATGTAGAATGCACTTAAAGTCGTAAAACAATAATCAATTGGTTAACAGTGCAGATATTTTATGTAGAGTTCACTTCAATCTCCCAGTGATGTATCGGTGCTTCGAAAATAAGATTTAAATTCTGACAGATTCCGCAATATGCTTAACCAAGCTTTTGTTTCAAAAAAGTTTTTTAACATCAAAATTAAATTACTGAATTTGCAACTTGTAAAGCTTAAACTAATTATTAAATATTTGTCAGATTTGTAACTATTAACATATCAAGTATGTTTCGTCTTATTTAATAAAAGCCAAATTTAAATATACTTTTTAATTCGAATAAAATAGTTGTTGTAATCAGAATTGTCTCTAATCAAAGCAGTTACATGGTACAAAAATATACCATTATCGCATATCCCATCATTATGAGTATTACAGTAATGGAAATATTCTTTAAAGTAATTAAAGCTATTCGTCTTAATAAAGAAATATACAACACGTTTTACTTAATGCAGGTTATTTTAATTCAAAATCTGTTACGCGAAAGAAATAACAAGAAATATTGTATTTTACACATTAATATTCTGTATTATATGTTTAATAGTACGTACATCGAGTAGTTTGAAATAATAGTTAGACGTTAGTCCCAGAAACATTGTTAGATCTTTTAATTCTTCCAATCGGCGGGAGCGTGGCGCGCCGATAAATCCGGATTAAGCTTTTCTTTGTCGTCAGATGAAGTTTTCCATCTGCTCTTAATTTATTGCTTTACGACACTGATTGACTAAGTACATTTACTTAACCGAGTTACTGAAAGGTATTGGTTGAATGACTTTGTTTCTTGACAACTGTTGATTGATTGTCATTCATTAATATGTTAACAAGACGATTTTTAAACGTAGATTTGTAATTCAGTTGAGTTTTTATAATCTACTAGATAAGTAGTTATTTTGTAATTGTTTAAGAATGTACATTTATAAGGCTATAAATCTATTGTATATATCATGTCATTGAAGTAGTTCAAGATATAATGTGTTGATTGATATTACTAGAAAACAAGAAGAATTTCAAAATAAACATACGACAGCGATAGTTTTCTGATTCCCAAATGTAATCAAAAATAATTTAACGTACAACCGACGGATATTCTGCCAAACGTAATAAACAAGTCAGTCGGAAACGATATATCTCGATTTTTATTTCGATTCTTCGTTAACTTGGGTATTCGTCAGTCGCTTCTCTATCGATCAGCTGTACATTCGGGTCAACACAGTATCGATTCTTTTGTATAATTATTATAAACGACATCAAACGATATTGAAACATCAACAATCGGTATGTATTCTTAATTAGAAACATTTAAAGTTCTTGCCAAAAACTGATTCAACTTTAACTCGAATCTAATAGATATTATACTAAAAAAGCTTTTGAAAAGAATATTAAGTAACATATCTTAATAAAAAATATTATTATATATATACCTACATAAAGCTGAAAATAATTTTAAATAACATATAACACGTTTTATTACTAAAATATCAAAAGGTCATAAAAAATCGCGAAGTATAATAACAATGAAACACTGTCCTTACGAGTTTATAACCAATACTTTTTATGACTTTCAGAATAATGTCTTGAAATAAGCTCATTCAAACGTGCCCCGTCTTATATATCGTTACTCGATTGTATTTTGGTATTATTTGCTTTGGTATATGGCTTCATTGTTTTTACTTTATCAATGTCAAAGTAAACAGGAAAATAATATATATAATATTATAAAGTTTATGAGATCGCATTATGTATTTATAAAAAATATGTGGTATTTATAAAGACTACAATAATATTATTATAAATATACTAAAATCCTAAATTAATTTTGTTAGCCGTCTATATATTTTGAAGTGACAAAAGAATAATAGTAGAAGAAAATTAAAAGAACGAGAATTTATTGGTACAAAAGCCTTACTATATAAAACTATTGGGTGTGAAGGAAGGCCAGCATGCCGTTCTCAATCAGTCTCTGTCCATAGAGATTACCTACATTTTGTGTGGAACTATATAAGTTATTTTAGAGCCTGAAAAAAATCAGTCAGGCGTGATAAGGGAGCGGCGCGCGTCGGTTCTTTTATTGAATGCCTTTTTTGTTCACAAGCCGTATATTTTTTTATGCTAACAATATATTTTAAAAACAAGTGAAATTTAGTGGACATTTCAGTGTTTTACTGAGTATTATGTCTGACAGTAGGTATAAGTATTATTGAAATCAAACTGCTTTTGTACATGAGTACGCCAAAAATGAATAAATAATTAAAATTTTTAAAAATTGAGCAGAATTTTAAGTTCATAATTAACGAGCTGAACAATACAGTAATAATGGGATGAAAGCTTTCAATATGCACATAATAAATGAAGCATTCACAGTTCAATTATTTATTACGTATCAATATATCGGTATTTCAGATTCCTTTGCACAATGGACAGTTAAAAATGGTTACAAATTACAATGCAATTAAAGAATCTTTTAGTATATTCGTAACATTACGAAACTTCATTAAATATTTTTTAATCTGTAATTGTAAACTGTCGACCTGTATGCTTATATCAACGTTGCTATTTATGAAATAATTTGTTTATGTAAAATTTTTAATGACTTTTTTTTTGTTAGGTAAATACTGTAAAATATGTAGTATTAAATAGTACATTGTAGATCTAGTTTTTTTTTCAAATATTAGATTATTTTAAACAAATCAGTACGTAACCGTAACCTTGCGTGTCAGATTAACTTTGAGTAAACCGAGAAATATGATCTGTACGTGAAAGGTGAAATAATTCGGGAAGGCTGTGCTTTTGAATGATTGTGAGGTACAATAGAATTACGTGCTTAAATTGTATAATTTGTGTCACATTTTTGAGGACCTTCCGTTATAAATTAAGCTTACGAGAGCTTTTTATATGTTTTTATGACAATATAAATTGTTGTTATGGAAACCTTAGTCATGGTATATTTACTTGTGATATATTTTACATGTCAGCTGCTTGAAATTAACATATGTTTCTAATTTTTATAACATTCAAGGCAATTTATAAAGCTTTTGTTCAAAAATTGAAAAGTATCATTTCATTTTGACATCTTTGAAATATTACCATAAATATAAATATATATAATGAATAGTTTATTATCTATTTAAATTTTCACATGAATCATAAATCAATAGTTTAGTTATGTTCCATTGGTATTACACTCTAGTAATGCCTTATTTTTATGAATAACCTTGCGACTAAATTGTATATAATAAATTAAGATTTTCTCACTCAAGGATAATATCATCATCATTACAAGTCTCTTTTAAAACGTTCATTTAAAATCTTCATTAAGTTATTCATTATCATCCCTTGTTACCAAGTAAGATTTAAATTTTCCTAAAGTGTAAAAAGTTAACCTGGATAAGGACAATAAATTTAAGATATCTTTTGTTATAGAATAATGAAGATTTACGAACTTCGTTATCTTTGGCCGAGGTTTGGAAAATAGAAATTTTACGGCTGCATTGGAATGTATACATACATTAATTTTATTATTAAATAGTTTAGAAGACTTTACTATTAACGATTAATCATGTTATACTTTCAATTCTAAACTATTATAAATGAATACAGTAGAATTAGTCCTCGTTTTATTTTTAAATTACTTTATCAGTGCCAGTTGCCAGTCTTTTAAAGAAGGTTTTAAGGTATTGCAGAGAGTGTGAGAAACTATTCAATCCTATTTCACGTTTGTTATTCTACAATATATATATATATATATATATATATATATATATATATATATATATCTTTGCGTTGCTATAATGCAATGTAGTGGCTATATATTGTTTCTCCACTGTTAGTCGTTGATGTCTACAAACGTTATTTGCTGCCATTAAATACGACTGCTTTGGTACTATAACTTGCTTTTACTGTTTACGATTGCAGTTTGCAACACTATTACCAAGATGTGTCATTTGTGGCATGTTTTTTAACATTACAGTTGATTAATTATTAATTACAAAACTTTAAGAACTTATAAAAGCTACACGTAAATGTTTAAAATATTCCAGATTCCGTGGTTATATATATATATATATATATATATATATATGTGTGTGTGTGTGTGTGTGTGTGTGTGTGTGTGTGTGTGTGTGTGTGTGTGTGTGTGTGTGTGTGTATATATACCCATTGTAAAGCAACCAAGCATGATGAGTTTACGGTGTCTTGAGCAATAATGGAAGACAAAGCAAGACTTAACTCTACATCTGGATATTGAGTTAATAAGGTAATTATAGATACAGATGAACTTAATAATCATAAATTTACTGCCAATATTCAATAATTATTTGTAGAAAGAGCAGCACATTACTAAGTAATATTCTAGTTTTCCTATGAGTATGAAGAATATATTACAATAATTTTCGACACAGTGCTCGTATAATAAAGAAGTATATTATTATAACATATAGCATTAATGATACCTCGTATTTTAGTACAAATCATTTTGATATACGCTGATATACAATCATCTAAATTCAGCTAAATATCTAAATTATCGGCTCGTGAAATTATTTGTAAAATCCTTTGTATTAAGCTGTTGAAACCGTAAAATTGTTGAAATATGCTCGAGAAACCTTATTTAATTGGGTATATTTGGCCAAAGGCAGTGCATATGAATTAACTGGTTAGTGGTTTTGTTCGTTAATATCGATCTAACCATAATTTATGCGTGGAGATGCTTAACAGAATTATTTTGTTAAAAATTACTGTGATATATAAACATAACTTTAAATTAAACTAACGAACCTTGTCCATTATTGTTAATCCAGTGGCATAAAGGTAGCAAACACCTTGTATAACGTAAAATCAATTTCAATAGTTATTTTGGATGCTTATGTCTATAAGACAAAATTTTCGATATAATTTAAAGGAGTAAACGAAGCGAAGGGAATTTGTCAGAAAGTGTCTCTGCCTACCTGCATTTCTGGCTGTTTCTAAATCTTTAAATGAAATTCGATGTGTAAAATAGTCACTCAATTATTCAGGGTAAAAGACGATAGTTTTATACCGTTTTTTAATAATGTCCAAAAAATCTAGTTAAGTATATACGAATCTTATAACGTACATACTATATAAGCTTGATCGTTCTATCAAACCCAAACATTATCCTGTATCCATTACATTATTTCAGTAATGCCTTTTAGCATAAGATTATATTCGTTGAATATTTAAAAAGATTCTTAAAAGAGTTTCTTTCCCACACACTTATAAGGTAAAGAATATAAAAATCTTAATTTGAAAATTCACAAACCTACCTTTTTTTAGTACAATTCCTTGAGCACAGATAAAACTCTAACTGGTTTAGTAAGAAAACTAACTAGAAAGGTTATATTAATTTAAATTTTAACTTAATGTAGAAGGCAGTCAGGGCGAGCTTAATGTAGCCGACTTTAACCAAACTTTAATCCTAGCTGAAGGCTTCGTACAAACTCGTTGTATTAAAAATGAATAATGGGTTTTAGTCCAATATAAGTCTTTGGTATACAATTATCAAAACCTTCTAAAGTCTCTATTATACATCTTGTATAAACAGATTAACAGATTTATAATATAAAATGTATATAATTCTTGTACGAGAGTCCCAAAAAGAAGTGATATATAGAATTTATAAAAAAACATAAATAAAACTTATGGGTTTAATAAAACTAATAATAGGTCCCCGTTGAGCTATTTTATTAGAGAGAATGCTAGTTTTTGAACCTTATTAATATTACGAAGATACATGGGTTTGTAATTTAGACTATTTTGCCTTGTTCTAGAGCAGCAATCAACAGACGTGGATCGTGACTTTATTTACTTTGTAATTAGAAACTTACAATCAGTAAAAATTATAGAGACTAGAATTAAGATATATTGCTGGATTAAACTAGATATGACATTCCAAAAACTCTTTACACTTACTGTCCGCTTCAAAATTTATTTTATAGTTCAAACCATACAAAAATTTATGTTGATTCAGCAATTAAATTAAAGATTAAGGTAATATTAACGATTTGATAACATTTATTGTTATTTACAAGTAAAGCTAATAAAACCTAATTGCAAAACATTTTGGATAGACCTGTCAAACACAAATTTATAAATTACATCATTCCATTATTTACATATGCAAGTCTTCATTATGCTCATAAAGTGTGACATTATCACGAGACTCCACACAGAATTGTATAGAAATTTTAGCGGGTACTCATTACTCCTGTTCACAAAACTGTAAAAACCATGTTATAATGAAAGCCACCAACGAAATGAGCACGAGAGTTGGAACAGAAAAGAAAAATACATGGAAACTTGCGTTTTTCTATTTCGCATATATCATTTCGCTGCTTTAGACATTTTAACGTTGCAGGAAAATGAATATCTCTCAGCGGAGACACTTTTTTGTGACAACAAGCGGAGTTCTAATAAGAAAGCGTCGAAACACGTCTACAGTGCTTTATAAAATAAAATACTAAAACTGATTTTCAAAAATAATAATGGATAATATAATCTTAATTCAAAAATTTAACATTGGTCCAAATTCCCATGATCGCAAAATAGGCTGACCGTGATTAAATAACAGCAGTATATAATACCAACGCATAATTTGTATAAGCTCAAAAATTTATTAGAATATTTATATTATGCATGTCAATAAAAAAAATTAATATTTCACAGAAACAAAATGTGAAATTTCTCATATAATACTATCCATGAGCTGAAAATTTTAAAATATCCAGATCAGCTTTAATTAAGGAAACTCGTTTAACGGTCAATTATTGATTAGCCACAGTATGAATTTCTGTTACATTCGTCTAGACCTTATGATAAGGTAAAGGAATTACAATAAAAGTTGATTAAGGTACTCCTTATAACCTAAGATATCTCCCAGGGAAAGTCCCGTTAAAATCAGTTCAGACGTGTCAGAATAATAAAAATATCTTCAATTAAGTTCTTGTTAAATGTTTCTTCTATAGTTATACTCTTTTATATGCGTGTAGCAGAAAATCCTATTATTTAGATATTAAAATCCAATATTTTAATGTTTTAAATTATTATCATTACAAGTCTGCAATAATTTATTAATAATTAATGATATTGTATTATATTTGAGCTGCTACTATAAATGAATTACAAACTCGTAAGTCCTTTACGTTAAAACACTTTAAAAATTCACGCTTTTACTGAACTGAACTTGATTGAACTAAAAGTAATTTTTTGTTAAAATATTAATTCTTTAAACCACACTTCCATAGATATTACTGTATACGGTATAAATACTCGTACAGATATATTCCAATATTTTATATAAAATTTAAATAATAAAGTCACCATCTCAAAGGAAAAAAACACTACAAAAATATTTGAAAACATTCAATTATTTATAAAAAGAGAGAATTGTTTTAACTTCTTGAGACGAAACCCTGAATAAATAAAACTACAGAGAAACCTTTTCGAGGCAGTTATCTTTGAAAGCACGTCAAATACACTCAAACAATCGCGAGTGCATCTACAAGTTTACACTTTGGATTCGTTATATTAGAGTAAATAATTGATTAATTTTATTGTTATCGAATATTGAGACAAATCTAAAAAAGCCTCAGGGAAAATCTTGATTCATTGTTTTCATGAATTCTATCGCCCAAAAAATCTATATTTTAAAAGGAAAGTATTAGAGATTTGTCTTTTTATAGAATATGGAGGCAAACGAGTATACGGTTCACCTGACGGTAAGCAATTACCATTGTCTATGGAAACCTCCAATATCCACGAGGCTCCTTGACAGTTTTTAAGAACTTCGTCATATTAATCATTAATTATTCAGGGCGTGCTGCTGCTGACCTTAGTTATTTTTAATTCGAGTATTCAGAAGTTCTCCCATTAAAAGCGGTAAGTGACCCAGACAGAACTTATACTATTTTTTTATCTATTCTTTATCTGATTTTCCGACCCTTGCGAGACTCATGTCAGTTTTAACAAAAAACAAATCAGCATCAAAATCGATCTCGTGCTATAAATGCTCTTAGCCATAATTAATATAGATCTATTCAGGTAATTGATTATTTATTTGCCGTCGGTGAGTACTTAAAATTTTAATATTACTAGCTACTTTTTTTGTAAGCAAGAATATTTTTTGTAGATTTTTAGAATGTTATTTTATTCTTTGAGAGGTTGGAAATCATTAAGTTTATTATTTAAATTGTATACATAATATTTGTAGAAGTAAATTATCTATGAACGTGTGGCTTATAAAATAAATATTTTATGAAAAAAAATATTTCAGGAAAAGATCGTATACATTTACGAAAGACCGATAACACGTCTCCAAGACCCTTTGTCCTGCTGATGTCCATGGGCGACGGTAATCACTTGCCATATGTTCGTTTGCCTCTCTATATTATAAAAACAAGCAAGGTCACCTCATATAGCGAGCCATTTCAACGTAGTTATTTAATATAGCACGTAAAGACAATATGAAAATCAAAATAAAATAATTATTGAATGCAAAAAAAACCTACATTTTGTTTAAGAATAAAGGTAAAATACAAAAAAAAGAAATGAACCACATATTACCTTACGTTTAATTATTGTTATATGGGCATAGTAACTTTATGTTAATTATTTTATTACCGGGAAGAGAATAAAACTATGCGTTACTGTTGTAATCCACTTTTGGGACCGACCGTGAGCTTAGCATAATTCTAATGACACACATTTACATTTTTAACCCTCCGGGGTATTTTACATAAAAACATTATGCCATGTAACATTATGTTAATAGGTAAAATAATATATATAATCTGGAATTTCAATTCCATGTATTATTAATTATTATTATTTTCACTTTATACGTTTTTGCGTCCGAATTCAAATCCATTTTTAAACAACATTGTGTATAAAGAAATCATAAATACTGTAATGATCTTAGATGTTATAATGGAGTTACCATCGGTTTGTATAACTAATAGTATATGAATAATAAAAAAAAATAATTACCTTAGACGCCACATCAAACGTTTGAAGAGATCTGTAAAAAAAACCACCAGGAATTATTATGATCTCGTAACGTTTCAACCAAAATCAATGCATACACTTAGGGAATAAGATGCTGCAGACAGACAATCAAAATGCACTAAAATATAGGAGCAGGCATACCAAACTTAAAACACCCCTCTCTTTACAAAGGTGGTTCAAATTTCGCGCACGTTACAACTAGTTGAGCCATATTGTTGCTTTGAAAATATCACGCTTTTTAAAGCAAAAATGTAGCGTCGCCGACAATTCTAGAGTGAAACATCTCGGAAACTACTTCAATACCACTACATGTGCTAACTTGGCGATTTGCCGAATCTCCTTTGTCACTAAATGATACCAATTTTCAGGCACATTTGTCAACGCTGATCCAATAGTTAGATAGCGTAGCATTATTGGATTTTATCCGCAATCGTGTATCGTATTTTAAAGGAACGAGATTTATAGAGAGACATCCGTTCACTCTTTATACATTTTTATTGCTTATAGAGTAAGTTTAACAAATAGTTTTATATCTTTCATATTCCAAGATTAAGATTATTCACAATGCAAGGTATATTTAAAAGCATTTTGGAATTTTTAGAATAAAATGCGAACACTACTACACTACACTTTAGCTAAGTTTCTATCCGGGGATCGGAGTTTATTATTACTCTATGCATTATACCTACAAATAACATACCCATAGAAAATATAAAAAAATTAACTAGGTGGGACTCGAAGGCACAATTTTGTACTTTCTTACAAGATATACTTACTTATTTCCAGACCAGAAAAACTATTATTTAGAATTACTTTGACTTTAGAATAATATACCTTTTAATAAAAAGTTTTGTAATATTCTTGTATAAGTAAAGGTTTGTTATTCTCAATTTGGGAGAAAGTATTAAAAGCGTTGAAGGAGATGAACTGAGAGTATTTTTAAAAGTTAGATTGAAGTCGAGTACTCGAACGACGGCGATTGATGAGGCTTAGGCGGGCCTCTCTGGGCGGAACAGACCACATTCTCGTATCGGCGCAGAAGATATATTATTACATATATAAATTACACAGCATTCTCGTAGACTACAATTTTTCGTGAACCTGACATATACCGACTTTGTCGACAGTATTACAATATAATATTATTTTTAAAATAAATAAAAAAAACATTCGACGTGCTCTAGCTAAAGAATAACCTTAATGTCAAATATTACCCAAATCTATGATAACAATTTTGTGTGAATATAAACATTGTAAAACGATTACAGACACTACTACAATCATTATTATAATTAATAGCAAATTTAATACATTTAATAATATGTATTAACTACTTCAGATAGTTTTTATTAATTTTTACTTTTATACTTTACGCATTTATGAATTGGCAAAATTGGAATTTGAATTGGCTGAAATTATACTTGGTTGTAACCATTCTTTTAAAGAATTTCATTAATTTGACTGCACACTAAAGTTTTAAGTTCAAAGTGAATTTAAAAGTGTAAGATAACAAGTTGACTTGCATTTCCTTTCCCGTTCCCTTGTTTCTGAGCGTTGTTAGAATGACAGTCACCGACGCTTCAGTACTAAGAAGAATATAATTCTCATTTCCGATTGTCTTGGCAGAAATGTACTAAATTGCATTCTGAGTTTGTTTTATTATATATGTAACCTTTTCAGTTTTCTCCTAAAACGTTTCGTATTTTATGACAGTAGTTATTTATATTAAAATGTGCCATATTAAGTAATGTGAGCCAATTTATGAAGTCATATTTGCTGTATTTTACTTATCATGACATCTAAGAAACTATATAACGTATAACTTTGAAATTATTGTAATCTAGTATCTATTTAGGGCCTTCTTTGAGACTGCCTTTCTGATTTTCTTATTTATTAGAGAACGTAGTTTTAGTGGTATATTGTAATCATGCGAAAGCTCACTATTTTAATTGTAGTTGAGTTTTTTATTATTAAATTATCATTAAAAATTTATTATTAAAAATTGTCATATAGGTTTCAAATCGGTGAAATTAATAAGTAAATGGTTTTTTATGAATATATTCTTAACAATGAAAACTGATTTAATACATTTTTAAATAAAAATTATCTCTGAAATTGATACAGAACTTACCGTACTTAGAAATACAAGAATATAAATGGACATATCTTATGTTTAGAAGATTTATCAACAATTCTTTTATCATATAAAGAAAAATGTCTTGAAGCAAAATGTTTAGATAACAAACTGGTGCATTTTCTCTTACCGTTACTATATCATCCATAACCGACCAACATAGCACAATCTATCTTCCATTCTATTTAACCGTTTTCACACTTGGACTTGAATAATGTTCACACGTTTACAGTTTTGATACCAACGCTAAATCTGCTGTATGTGATACTTTCATTTTACAGATCTTTTCTTCTCTTAAAATAAAAGAAAACGTTTTATTATTATTATAAAATTATCGTTTTTATTAATAAACGGAAATTATTACGTTTTATATGAAACCTTCCCTCGTTACCTCAATTTTTCAATAAAAAAGTATGTTTCTAATACTTCCTACACTATTATATTAATTGGAGATATACTCAAAGCTATTATACGTATCAATACGAGCTTCATGCCATTTAATTTACACTTTATTATACAACATTCTATGTCACATTTATTCTACAAAATGATAACTAACAAAAAGATTTTATATTTGCTTTCAAATGCTTCTAGCCTAAACGGTTGAGAAACCTTTACAATATAAATTTGAAGTGTGAAAGTCACTAGCAAATGCATGTCTGTACATTTAATGAATTTTCCAGGAAAGCATATGATACACAATTAGAATTGGCTAATAAAATCGACATAAATGTGAGTGAAGCCGGCTCTAACCTATTATGTGAATATGTGAATAGCTAAGACACGTTACAGCGAACATCTCCCCTAAGGTTCTAACGAAAATATTTAATAAAAAAGTATTCAAGACCATAAAGTATTCGAGTTACTTTGTACAACGTGTTTTGTTCTTCCACTGTAAAGCGTCGCAGAGCAATCTTATACAAGTTCTAATAATGTAGTTTTCGTGACATTTTACTAGGTCGTCGCTTTTCAACACCACTACGAGTCCTGGAGTCTCTTGACATAATACGGGCATCCTAGATTCGTGCTCTTGTGTAAATTGTAGCCTTCCACAGCGTAACACTGTATCAGAAAGGAAACCTTTTCACTAGTTTGTAAACAATGTAAGAAAGAAAAACAATTGTTTAAGTGAATCAAATTATTGTGCCACAAACTTTCAGCGGTATACACAAAATAATAACTGACGTTGTTTACGAAAATTTAAATAAGCCAAATGGAGCTATAGTTGTCAGCAATAACAATGGTATAGCGGATGTATACGAGTCTAAGTATTCAGTGCTTTTGAGATGACAAATTTCATCTTTATTTTGTCATACTTGCTAATATGTAATGCGCGTTAAGACTGTATTTTCGAATGTAAGAAATAAAAAAATGAATAAGTTCTGAATACATTTTTGAGTAAATGATTTATTTAGCTACTGTTATATAAACAGTTAGTACCATTTCTATAAACATGTTTGCTAGCCTTCTCTCATATTAAACACGTTTAAATTAAGATTCCTTGAAGATAACTAGTTGATATGATTTAATATATCCATAATATGTACTTATGCTTGCCTTTACCATTTCAATTATTATGTAATATCTACGAAGGTAATTAGTTATGTTTAGTTATCATTACAACTATCATATTTGTTTGAATAATTAGTTATTGTTTTTGTTATCTTTGAATCGAGTGTGTAGGATGTGTTTATTGGAATATATTACAGTTAATGAAGCTACCTTATATGTAAATTGTTATATTTAGAACTGTGAGTAAAAATCTAAAAAAAGTAAAATAATTAAAAAAGGTTAATGTAGTATGGACAATCACGACAGTTTTATCTATGCTTTAATGAATGCACGTAGCAAAAAATATTTTCACTTCTTGTGGTAAAGTAAGGGACGTACGAAATGCTACACCGCTTGTTCCGAGCAGCTTTGTTAGTCCACGAACAATTATTTACGAAATGTAGTGGTATATTGCACACTAGGAATTTCCACGGCAAGATGTCTGAACTTTTTTCTACAATAGATATTTATGTTGCTCGATACTGGAAACTGCCATGTGCCATTTATTCATCGATCTTATTTTTTCGATTGAGTGCTATATTCCAACTTTAGACATTTTGATATGGAAAACAAAATTAAGTCTGTAAAATCTGAATACATAGAGGGTATCGTGTGTTGGTAATTAAGAGAAATTTACTGAAATAATCATTGAATTCTGAAAACTTTGTAGCATATTTTGTAATCCTTATAGGCTTTATATTGTTGCAAAAGAATTAGAAAACTGCTTGGGTGCGAACAAAATTACTGGAGGCAGATAGTACTTGAGTATAGCGGAGATTGTTACAAAAACCAGGTCGCCACTTGAAGGACTCTAGGACGAGTGAACGACCATTGAGCTGAATATACTCGACATATACTATTTCACGCGAAACAGAACATTTTTCGCATAGAATTTTTGTATCTGCAGCATAAATATTTGTTTGGATATAAAACCAAACTTTTTCAATATGCATTTTACTGCATGATTTGAATTTTCAAAAAAGAACTACGCGTTTTTTGTAATAAGCTTGCAAAAATATTTTACTTCGGTTATAGATTATATTACTCATATCTATACAATAATATTATAAATCTGAAGAATTTGTTTGTTTTAATACGCTAATGACAGGAACCGCTGGTGAATTTAAAAAATTCTTTGAAATATTATTTCAGTATTGGTTAAAACATTTATCGAGGAAAGCTATAGGCTATATTATATTTAAAAAAAAATTAGGGACCCTTGCTAAAAGTTCAAGAATGTAACCCAAGGTGTAAATCGTAATGAAGGCGAGCAAAGCCGCTGGCAGAAGCTAGTTATTATAAGTAAACTAAACCTCTTTATTCAGCTCATATTATAGCATTCTGAAGTTGTATTGAATTCTGAAATTATGAATAGAATGTTTTACTGGTTATCTTAAGCAGTAAACTAGTTACTATCCCGCTCGGAAAGTAATTAGATGTTTATGAGTAAAGTTGTATAAATTTAATTACGTCTTATACATAAGATATACGATTATATATCTCATTAGTACCGTTTACCTGGTTAAACAGGTGTATTTAGTCTCATAAAAATACCAATATTCCAATGGATACTTTTTTAAGACACAAATAAAATAGATATACTATTTATTACTTGCAAAATGTGTATTAAAAAAAATGTTTTGCAAATTAGTTTACAAAATTACGCACTGCCTAGAATCGTGGCCAAAATTCCATTGTCGGATCTCAAGATTTCTCCCTAATTTTCTTCACAATACGTTTAGAGAGTACTTGTGCCCGCGGACGTCGGCACAGTAACTTGTATTATTCTTAAAATGTACGTACAACAATGATATAACTTGAGAAAATGTACTATTTTATGAAATTTTTTATGACTAGTTACGTTAAAACATCTATACTTTTTGTACTTTTAGTACTGAAATAATATCAACTTCTGAAATTCGTTTTCTATTGTCTAAATAATTATTACAACAATTAATAAGTAAATTCCTAATAATTTCCATAGTACATTCGACAAATTTTCTTCTATCGTAGCAAAGAACACTTTAAGTTAGCTCAATACGTACTTTAGACTTATTGTCACGATTGCAACAAAAACGAGAATGTGCTTAGTAAAAACAAAAATTAAAAAAAAATATCCAACATAAAAAAGTACGTGGCGTGCGGAAGAAATGAAACTTCGTAATGTTGAAATGAAAATAGGAAGGGGTAGAAATTGATTTTTAGTAAAATAATATTGTTTCTTTAAGATATACTTCATTAACATTACTTACAATTCACAATTGATCGCATCTTTTAATTATCATTTTCGAGTGGAGAATTATCCAAATCTATAATATTTACAATAGGATTATGATAAGTAAAGTAAAATACAAAATGTTTGAGTTCTATTTTTCAATATTTCTTACAAAAACTGCATCAATGGTAGTTTCCCCTTTGGAATTTTTAACGGAACAGTGCTTTCATACCCTTTCCAAGGTCACGTTAAACATTAAACGCAACCAATAATGAAAATTTTCGTTTACATACGAGTGTTAACTCCAAAGACATTTGTAGTATCTTTACTGATATTTATATGTATATCACTATCTAATCTTACCAAGTTAATTAAACTATTTCTACTTTCAGATCCTCATCAATTTTGCAATGAGCTTCAAGTATTTAGAGTGTAAGTCTTTCAAAATAAATGATTATATATTGTTAAAATAAAAACACATATTTATTAAGTTGCTATAACTTGTTTAAATCTATACTTATAATAAATCGGTAGAAATTGCGTCTGTACATACAATCATTTATAAAAATAATATTATGAACAATCAAAAGTATTTGACAAAATCAATACGAACGCGAATAAAGCTGCGGGCATGTCTGGCTTCGAAATATTAAAATTAGCATTATTTATAAATAACCGCGTTTTTTCAATTGTTTTCTGGTACATATATACTAAAACTCATATTAATCACGCTTTTTTCCCGTAGAGATAGGAGGGTCTTCGGCTTTCTACCTGCTACGATCCTAACAAACTCCTTTCACTTCCTCTACTCCTGCTAATGCTTCCATATATGCTCATCGATTTACCACACACGTCGTCGCATATTAGTAACTATTAAAATTAAGAATTGGCAATTATGAATATGAAGTAGTTTTAACAATATTAAGGAGGTAATTAAATCGCAATTTCAACTCAAACCGGAAGACGTTAACATAGGTTACGCTTAATCCCTCCTGGAGGTTACATCAGGGCCCAAGAGATTTGAATAAACCTTCTGCCACCCATAATGTCCCTTCTTACAAAGCTGTCAAATAAATTCAATATTAGCTTCATTATAGTCTTGGAAATTACTATTAATATACCTACATAGAATCAATATTTTATGTAGACAGCTGCACAAAATATGTAATATTATGTAGTGGGATATAGGATAAATACATACGATAATGAGGTTTTAATAACTTACTAGCCCAAAACTATTTGTATTTTAGTTCTCTGAAATTCTAACTCATGTACACTAGTAGGTATACATTAAGCCAGGGGCGTTGTTTTAGAATAATATTTCCATTATAATTTTGGTCAAAATATATACTGTATGAGTTTTAACTAACAGACTTCTAAGCACACAAAACTGTCATACAACTGTCTACTAAAACAAACTGTCATATTAGATACATGTTGTTTCATTTCGTCAGAATTATTTAAAAAATAAGTTAAAATTGTTTTCAGTTAATGGTCTCAAAATAGTGATAATATATAATAATCTCCTTTAGTTAATATTCATTACGAATTTTCATTTCCGTGAAAATTGCATTTTAAGTGCGATATAAATAACAATATACATTTCGAAATGGCCTCTTATAAATTAATAATATTACAATTAACACCAAGCTGGTATGAAAATGAAAAATTTGGGAAACGTTTTAATTAACCGCCAAATGGAGACCGTAATTTTCTGAAAATATTAACGCTCTCCATTTTCTATAAATTACGAATTACAGACACCTTGTAATTCTTTACAAATGGAATAAAAACTGTATCCAGATTAGACATTCAAGATTTTAAGTTTTGTTTAGAATACCATGGTATATTGAATTTAGATTTTTACTATTTAAAAGAAACAAGAAATACTATCCATAATATACAGGTAGCATTATAAACAAACTACCAAATTGATATAATAATAATAATGATCAGAGATCAAGTAACAATATATTTATTGTTCTATATTTGAATAGCAAAAGCATTTTCCAATATACCTTTAAATCGTGTCGACCCTCAAATGTTATTTTCGTTTGGAGTGGCTTACGATGAAAGTTTGAGATTGAGTCTGAGTAAAACCCATTGTGAATAAACTCTAACCAACGGATACTATCTCTTGTTGATATACACTATATTATGTATAGGTAAAATTGTACGTTTGTTTGTAAGTTGAAGATAATGTCTGGAACTTTGGAAGTCATTTTATAAATAATTTTAATGACAATTATTAATAGACTAAGCTATTTCAAACTTGCAGATGTAAACATTTTTAATACAGATAGAACATAAGATAATTTAAAAGATGCCTAATAGATTTTTAAAGGCAAAATTACTCTTGACAACTCACACGAGGAAAATTGTCCAACAGAATATCATGGCATCCATTGGTATTTTGGATCCTTAATTGTTCCTTGCTTAACTTAGCTCTATTAACATATATATATAAAAAGGCAATGATTGTATATATAACATCGCTGAGTGTGGAACTGTTTGACTGAAAAGGTTAATATGCCTTCCTCATAGATGTTAATATCTTATATAATGTAATGTCCGGTTAGTTTTAAAAGGCAATACGCTAAAAACGCAATAGCCCTTCAGAAAAATAGCTTATGTGATGCAGGCGAAGTTGCCCGGGTCGGCTAGTTGTATAGATAAAATTTATGAACAAACATTTTGAAATATTATATGGTTTCGGTGATAAAGACGTTATAATTTGGCCAGACAATTTTAAATATTTCAAGAATATTCTCAACCCTCTAATATTTACTCAGGAATAAGCAAATATAATTAACTTTTACATTAATGAAAAGATAATAACGTAAATTAATAACAATCCTGTTCAAACAAATTCATGCTTCGTATAGTTTGAAATATTTTTTAATTAAGCTAATTATAACTAGAACTGTGTGGTAAAATCATTTTTTATTTTTTCTTAGTAAAAATCAACTATATATTCTAATACCATTTAGAGCACTTTAACGTTACTTTCACATATAATATTATCTAGATACTCTTTTAAGAGCTATTTATGAAGATTTTTTCGTGGAATCCCGTAAAATATTGTAAGTATTGACCATTGATACTCATTTGTTGTGTAAGAAACTTTTGCATTAGCTTTTACTATCTCTGTTTATCTAGTCTTATTGTTATATCATTTATATATTGATAACAATATCACATCATATTTTTCATAGGATATCTTAAATTATCTATCAAAAGCAATTACGAAATATTAAGGCAGTGATGTTATATTTAAAGATATGTATTGTCTATATTTTTATACACACTGATAGTAAACCCTTAGAAGGATATCTACCATTGACTCAACTTTCGAATTTTTTATAACAGCTCCATATATCTGTGGAGGAAAATCACATACATTTGGCAATATATCAAGAATAAAAAGCAAAAGGAAAGCGCTATTCTGACACTTGCCGCTCTCAAGTCGCAATTGTTTGTTTGGGATCGGGCTTCGTGATTAGCATAGAGAACAACTTCTGCTCATTGCTATTCCACTCCGTTGTACACTATGATGTAAACATTGTTGAAACCCTTTCAATAGATACAGCTTTTATTGGTTCTATGAAAGTTCTGAATAGTTCGACCAAGGTGTTTATCGTCGTGACCATTTTAAAAGTATTTATCACGGGTTGATAATAAATTCAGATTTTAAAGGGTCTATTCGATGAAATATAGTGTTATTTTAATGTTAAAACAGTTTTACCACGTACATATGAATGGATTATTAATGAGGATTGCGTTATAATATATATTATATAACTTAAAAACCAATTTTAATTATTTTTGTTTATGTGCATTTTGCTTCTTTCTCGTAATCTTTAAAACATTGTATTGATTTTGCAGTAACTTCTATGTGTGGGCAGCTGAAATAAGAATCAGTTACTGAGGCAACTTTAATTTTAATAATAAATTAAAATACCACATGAAATTATTAAAACTGTGTCAATGGTCAGTTTTACAAGTTGTTAGGTATTTTATGAATAATGAACATGATTAAAATCGTGGAATATCACTACTCGTAAATATAGATAACGTTCATAGACCATTTACACATTGAATAAAAAGAAAAGCTGTTGGTTTTAGCCATCGCCACAATTAAACAATATACAATTAGAAATATCCGTATTTTACACCATACTTTGTAAAGACCCTTTGCCATTAATACCGTGCAATAGAAGTTAAGTTTAATCATCAGCAATTGCCTTTAAATTATCTCATTATTCCACGTCACACTGGTTTGAAACTTCCATATATTTCAAGGAAGTGGTCATCAAGCGTTCATTTTGCAGGTTATTACGAAGCATCCTTTCTGTGCCTTGCACTGACAGTGACGCATGGACTAATTTACAGCTGCAGACCATTTTATTCTTTATGACGCCTTAATATACTATTGGTTTAAGGTTTACAATCGTGTGGAGTTATAGATATAATTGTTCGAGGTTGTACCATACTCTCAGAGGAGCCATTGTCCCCGTATGAAATAAAACTGCGAATCGCAGTGAGTTTTCGACGTAATCTTAGGATAAATATGGTTTATATGAAAATAAATGTGTTCCACATTCCCCACTGTTTGTACTTTGATATCAATAATTACTTTTATTTTATGTATTTTTACTGGAGAGTGCTTACCTCAGTAGGATAGATTCTATGTAAATTAATGTAAATAAAGTCTACCTTTAATCGCTGAAACTGGTTGTTATATACAGAAAAGTGTTCAGTGTTCTGTGAAGTTTAACTAAATATTTTATGTTCATTCTGATTTTTCGATAGTTGAATCTGTAAACTCATTTGCGATACGCGATACGTAAATGACTGAGGTGTTATCTGAAAATCACAAGGTATTCTATCTTGCTCTAAATTACGTCTAGTTCTATCTCGTGAAAATATTTTTAAACCACACATACATTACGGGAATCATTTACATGCGCCCCGCTAGAATTCAATTCTAATGCAAATGTGGAGC
>JAOSYY010000007.1:13476498-13496132 GCA_025727935.1 Hebomoia glaucippe
TTCTTGAATACCACTTAGCAGTAGTTGTGAAGATAAGTAACATTATGCGTGTAATCAATAGGCTTAAATTCTTCTTGAAGTCGCGCGACACAATATACCCCTTGAATTTTAAAATTATTGTATATATGTGTATAAATTACAGATAGTCAATGTTTTTAACACTTAAACCTTGTGAAATGATTCAAATTTATCATTAAAATGTTGTGCTAAGAAAAGAAAAAGAGATAATTTCATCTCGTAACAATTTTAATTTTATTAGTTCCGTAGACATCAAGTAATACATTTCTAAGAATCCAAAGCAATAAACTCGTACATATAATATCACTACATATCAATAATTTATAAAATAAAGTAAATGCATTATTGACAAACTATATAATATTATATGTAACTGTTATATATATATATTGGATTTTTTTATAAATAATCGTCATTAAATCTTCATATACCATTATATTGGCTATAAGCAAAAATAGAAGATAATTGTATACATATATAAATTACGTTATCGACTCTACGCCATTCGCTGTCTTTCATGATCACTCTCGGGTTTTCGCGTGAGAACTGACTGTTACTGATATGCATCCACCAGTTTATTCTCGTCTTGCTACACAAATGGTATTCTGTCCGATCAATTATTATTAACAAAGTTATATTATTATGTCAGTGAATATTGATATGGAGAACTTTTCATTTCGGAAGAAGTTCCGTCGACGAACATTAAATACCTTAAAGTCGGCTGTCACGGCGTTGAAGCAAATTGCTAGTGAGTAAACTTTGATATTTATGCTAAAGAAATGTTTGTGAATATAAAAATTTGTATAAATAACATCAATCAAATAAAACGAGACATGTCTTTTACTTACCAGCTTGCTGTCCTTAATGTTTGAAGTCAAAATTCCTGCTTGAAATGTAATTTTTGATGAATTACCTATATTCTTCATAAAATACACGTTATCTATTTCAATATACTAATTAAGATAGAAACCAGAAAACAATCAAAGAATGGTAAATGTAACCACTAGCGTAATACGAAGTGACATGCGCATTAAAACACATTAGTAGAATTGAAATGTACAAAGGAAAATGGTAACATTTTACATGTTATTTACGGGAACACTACTAAAATTTGTTACCCTCTCTAGAAATTGTCAGCGGCAAAATTCTGTCTTTAGTTTAATTTATTTAAGTTTAGAACGAGGTCACTGTTGTTTTTGATCACGTTATCTAAGATCAAATATGTTTAACAAATTTTTTAATTGTTTAATTGTTCAAACATGTTTGGAATAATAAAAATTAATTTGACTGTTGTATTTAACAAAGAGAAAGAATTATATTAAAAAAAAAACAATAAAATATTTCTCACCAATTGGCTTGTATCAAATAACTAGCAGCTTAAGATTCCTTTTGAAGATACGTACTCAATACACCATAACAAAAAGTATTGTCAGTTAACAAGAAAATGTAACGAGAATACTTTCACGATTATGTTTACTTTCCTTATATCGGCGCAATTTCATTCACTATTATCATCGGATATTGGGGACATTATTGCCGTAAATATAGGTAAAATAAACAAACCATGCTATAAAAGAGGTAATTTTATCAAAACGACTTAATTCGTAATTATTTGATGAAAACATTAACGGCTTATTCAGATATGTATCTCTATGTAACTGCGTAATTTACGTGAAATGTTCCACTACGGTAACGCACGTAACAATTCCAACATCAGCACCTGTATAATGAAGGTGTCATTTAGTCCGAACGCGAGCATTGTTCGCATTTCCCGCCTTGAAGCCCTTGTCACCTTCAAGCCTCAAACAATTTGCAATTCAAGCAAATCTTGCGAATGTTTGGTATAAACGAGTTAATTGACGCTACGGATGCTGTTACACAAAAATACCTTGTCGAATTTCTCTATGATATAATGGATGTTTATTTTAAAATATGATTTGGATTCTGAACCGAAGAATCATTTAATTTTTTATAGTTTATAAAAATCTATTAAGTGTATTAACGATGACTAAAACTCTTTTGCTCTTTTTATTCTTAGCATATATAAGATAGTGTATTTAATGCTTGTGAGGTCATATTTTAAAAACTACAGGTGTTGTGCTGTTATTTATAAGATGAAAATCATCGTTATATAAACAAACATAATCTTAGGCATACCGATCAAATTCAGCTGGGTATCCAATGGCTTAATACCTTGTTTTATACTAAATTATGGTGATGACATGATCTTCTTTAGATATTTTTTGAAATACAAATATTACTTGCATCTTTAATATTAGCAGAACATTTTAAAATCAATACATTTTGACATCAAGGCTAAATAAACCTCAGTTTTGATTTGAATCAACAATCCGAGAACTTTGTTGAATAAATACTGTCGCACAATACAAGCACTACGACTAAGTTATAAACATACTCATGACTGAAAATTACGTAAATATTCATGAATTTTCAGGGAGTTTGCTCAATATTTGTTCTAAATAATCCTCTTCCCTTCTGCTTTAGTTAACCAGTAATTAACGCTGTATTTCATCTCAGATTTTAAACCGCCAAAAACCGCAAAACGTTCTTAAAATAATTAAGTGGCTTTATCAGATTTAAGTGTTTAAGCTGGAAAAAGCGCTTTTAATTTGATATACCAAGAGTATTTACACGTGGAATTTTTCGAAAAATTTTATTTCAAACGTTTATAATTAAAATTGTGATTGAAGTACTTTTATAATATACGAAGAGATAAAATGTACATATTGCTTTTCCTCTTATCTGCTAAAAATATCATATGGTTTGATCCATGAATCTTATGACCTCCTTACAAACTAGGTAAGGAATTTGAAATGTTATCTGTTTTTCAATAATTAAATATTTTTAAGTCAAACATCTCTCAGCTTCGTAAAAATACATCATTAATTTCATCATACTGGCAAGACGTCTAAAAAATAATATTAGTTTTACAAACAATGAAATCGTTAAAAAATAGCAAAATTTGCGAATCTGATTATGGATCGTTTTATTAAATTATAAAATCTGTCAAACTTAGCCTTTTCTTCTTCGCAATAAACAAAAGATATTTCGTTCATTGTATTTTAAAACGATATGTGAACATGATTTCTACACGAATTTCACTAAACAACAGTAAATTCAATCTAACAAAACTAATTATATGTTTTCGCCACATAGACGTGCGGTTAGCCAAAACTCTCACACAAATTGTTAAACAACGTTGTCTGGCAAAATTGTAGACCACATTATATAGGATTAATTATCCATATGTTAAAAATTACAGGACTTAAAATATTATTCTTATAAAAACTATGTTTTTTATCGTTTTTTTCATATAAAATCAATTACAAGATCACTTATAAAGATCTAGGCTGCTCAATACCGCGCCCTGAACCGAGAAAAACATCCTAAAAGTCAGTCGGATTCTCTTTTTTCCTACCTCTTTGTGTTCTCACAATTATATGTAAATAAATAATACATATTTGATCGGGAAAAAATGATTACCTAATAAACTGTTAAAAACTACTCTAAAGGCATTTTCAAACTGTCACGCTTAATAAACAAAAAGTGGTTTTTCATTTATTTCTAATATTTATTATCTATCTATATATCTAGTGTTATATCTGTTTATAGAATAAAAGTAAAAGTTACTATTTAAGACACGAAAACTCCGAAACGTATCCATCGAAACCTTATGAAAGTGTATTAAGAAGATAGCGAAAATTTATCCAAGTCGACATTGATGTTAGAGTTACATACAATTTTGCAACATGTTGTACATCCCAAATGGAGAACGTTTTCGTGAGGAAAGCTGGAAAGTCCATTTCATTGAATGCTTCATATAAATAGGCACAGTAAATAAAACAGTTTTCCCATTTCCCAACCATACGTTGCGGCGGCTGCTTTCGTTTATAACCCACGTAATGTTTGTGATCGGAATCTGTATACGATTTGTGTTATTGTTAATGTTATTGAAACCACAAATATATATAAATACTGTTTTATAAGTAATACATTAACTCTTTATTTCTGCTTGATAAAAATGTAATGCAAAGGGTCAACCATTTTTTAAACTAACGTAACTAAAATTATTAATATACCATTGTACTTTTCTATTTAATAATAACCGAAAGAGATATTTATTTTGTCCCTTCTTGACACAATATAGTTAAAAAAATAAAAACATATGATATCACACCTCTTGTAAATATTTGCCCTTATAAAAGGTAGGTAAAATATTCCAACAAGCTTACCACAGTCTCTAATGAAAATAAATATATATGTAGTCTGCCTTTGAGATCCTTCTACAGAAAATTATATTCACATAAATATCGGAAAAAATTGCCTTACCCAACTATCTTCCAGGTCGATGAAGTTTGCGGGTTAAATTTCATGCCTCAATTCTTTTTTGGACAATGCCGCTTACAGCCGATCCCTCTAATAAAATTTCTAAAATTTTTAGAGATACCCATGATTAAATTGGCCTATAAAGATAAAATTGTTAAAACAGAAAACTATGTTCAGCATTCCTGTTTTTACCGTCGCTTTTGAATTATATTAATTTTAGACTTTAAATTTAACACAGAATTTGTTTTTAATACATAAAAGGGCATTTTATGCAAGAATACCCGTTATTATTTTAGGAATAATCATGTTTTCATAGAATGTATTGATTAGATGTAATTACGGGCATAAATTTATTAAATTTATATAAAGTCAATTACTCTACATAAAAAAATACTTTTGGTCATATGAATAATTGACTGATAACTTCTTACTATAATATAATTAAATGTCATATATGAGCCCTTTAGAAGAAGGTTTTTTTTAACTTAGATTAACAAAAACCACTTTGTCAGCACCTTGTAGTAAGCAAAGAGATTTCATGACTGTTCCCTTTGACGTACTTACAACAGCGTCCGTGACGCATCAACAACGCTCACTTCGTATTCGCAAAGCTGAAACCAATTAAAAACTGAAACGAGTTAAGCTTTGGACGAGAGCAATTTCGGTCACCTAACGCTTGTTTTTCGCTTTAAAGCATAGTGGCCAGTACGTATTTCAATAGTGAATAGGAAGGTCTGATATACGTGACTGTTTACTTACACGACGCGATTACAATATTGTGAATTCAATTTCATTCATGCCTAAATTAGGTAAGAGCGATTTATCTTTATAAAATTAAATTCTATTATTTTAGTATTTCTTTTATTTAGGTGTAGTTGAAATTGCAGTGTGATTTAATTATAATTTTTAATATTAATATTACATTTATTTCCGAATTTAGCTGTCATTTTAATTCTCTTTTATTCCGAACTCGAGAAACAAGTTTGAGGTAGTATATATTTTAAGTTTACCAAAAAATATGACAATTAAGAAATAAGAATGTATTTTTTTAGATATGAATAAAAGAATCTTGACGAATTTAAGGTTAAAAAGCGAAATATGTACAAAGTTCTTAAAATAATAGTACGTATTAAGTATTTATTATTACTAATTAGGCCCTCGTTCTTGCTTAAACAGTACGACCTCGTTTTCACCTATTTCTTATGTACATAGTCTATGGAATACTGTAAGAACCAGTTTATTTCTATTTTTGTTTCAATTTATACAGCTTAAATCTGTGAATCAATAATAGGTTAGCGAGGGTCGCAGAGGTCGTAATCCGCGATCTCAGTAAAGTGCGGAATGACAAATGAGGTGCTGAAAATAGCCTCCCCGCATCCATTTATTTTGGTTTCGATCAATGGCAATAAATTGGAACGTGAAAAACTGATAACATGATGTTCTACCACCAAATATGCGTTTATAATCAAATTTTAACCGTTTTCAATCATTACCATATATGTCAGGATTTTTTGTTTATTACATAAGTTACTTTTCAGAAAAGTTAAATACAAATGTACTTTTCGCTACCTAAACTATTTTAAAATATCTAATAATTAATAGAACATACTAAAGCTTTCGCGTTGCATGCTAATGCTAGACTTACCTCGCCATTAATTATTGTCATAAATATTCCAATAGCACATTTAGATTTAACTCAAAGAGCTATCTTATTAATATTATATCACGAAACTATATTTTGTACACTGGTTAGTCACTCACCGAGAAATACTGGCCGAAAATCGAGTTTAGTACCAAAGTAAGGGCATCTTCTTGATTCCTATATATATGTATAGCCAAACAAGTATTATTCAATAGAAGTTTTCTACAATTCATATTAACCCTTGAATGTGGGAAAGTTTAAAAGTATTTTCCAATTTCAGCACTATGTTATCCAGTAGGCATACTGAGTCTGTTTTAATTACCACTGTTTTGAAACAAAGTTTCAAATGACAATGCTATTTGACCAATGACCTTAAGCCACTTAATAAAG
Source organism: Hebomoia glaucippe (assembly GCA_025727935.1). NCBI lineage: Eukaryota > Metazoa > Arthropoda > Insecta > Lepidoptera > Pieridae > Hebomoia > Hebomoia glaucippe. The sequence goes on from JAOSYY010000007.1 coordinate 13,482,896, forward strand.
CCACCTCTATTGTGTCGACGTAAGTTCAATAAAACTGAGAAGATGTATTATTCAATACATGCATATGGAGTGAAATGTATTGTTATAAGTTTTAAATATAAATTACAATGTAATTATACTCGTAAGTAATAGTGACACGACAGAAACAACTCTAATTCTATGTATAGTACTCAGTGAACTATGTCACTGCAATCTTCACTACTAATATCGAATGCCTGATGAATAAATTGTTCCCTAAGACCCAATTTCAACTAAGTTTAATTATGCAAACTCTGTACGAAGCTAACAATAGCTACTACTATGTTGAAACTTTTATCGTTTTACCATTTGTATAGTTATAATTTGTTCCTTATAGTAAGATATAATTTTAGTAATATATTTTTCACTTCAACATTGTAGCGATATAATAAAAAGAAAAGCTCAATTTTTCACGAAAAATAAATAATAAAAATTCTACCTAAGCGGAAATATTGCAAACCAATTTCCAGATGGGGCTAATTTAATATATTATTTATTAGTTATATAATATATTAGTTTCTTGTTATAATCACAGATCATTTTCTGATTTTGCAAAAATAGTTTCGTTGTTAATGATGATAATATTTTTTTTAAAATTTCTCTTTACGATCTGTATATATAAAGAATATAAAGTACATAATGAAGAATAATGATATTATTTTAAAACCATGACTTATTGTGAACTTTAATATTAAGTATTTTTCGTAATTACGCTTTGTAACAAGTGTTTTAGTCCACAGAGGATCCGCAAGTGGGTACTTGCGTTTAACCCAACTTAATAAACCTACAATGTAAATTTTGCTCAAAATTTTGTAATAGAAGGCTATGTCAGCAAATGCCTTTGATACGGCGTAAATGTCGCCAATGGAAATTTTCTCTAAGGGAGGATAAAGTGCTCTCGAAAACTGATGACGTGTAAAGTCTGATAGCCTGTCATGGTGTTATTTAAATAGCCCTTTCTCAAGTCCATCTTCGTATACGTCTTATGGACGCTCTACTAGCATTTCCCTTAATAAAATATTGGACTGAATTATATACACACCAATCTGAGTGAGATTTAAATTTAAAAGTCAGAAGACAAATTAGCAATTTATACGCTGTCAGGTCAACATGAATATTTATTATTAAACAATTTTAATTCGATATTTAAAAATATTTTAATTTTAATTAAGCAATGCATAATATTCTATATAATTTATACAATTCAGATAAGTTACACATAGAAAATATTGTTCAATATTACAATTTTTATTATGAAGGAAGATTTAAAAGTTTTTATAAGCTTTACTTATATAGTTACAAATATTTGGTATTAAAACAATTCACATAACATTCCAGAAACAATTAACTACAAAATTTTAGTGTCCAAAAGTATAGATTAATTATTAGAAAAAGTTTTGATTTTTTATATAATAGGAAGGCTAACGAGCTTATGGAGACCTCCAAGATCAGTAGACCTAGAAGACCCGTTGCCAACCTTAAAGCTTTACCTATATTACATAGTAATATAGTAACGTTCTGCTACCGATTTTATTCCGAGTATTCGCATTTGTACCTTAGAACTAATCTGAAGAAGCCCAAGGGTAAAGCGAACTTTTGTAAATTACTTACGTAGTATTTTTAACAAAATCGAGATTAAAGTTCTGTTGGCAGTGTAAAAATTTATTACATTTACACAAATTAATGAAGTACCAATAAATCTAATACTATTAAAAAAACAAAATTGTGTCGGTTTACATGCTACATCTTTTTTAGACCCCAGATTTCTTCAAACTTTGTTTCAGGAAATAGCCTTTCTAAAAATTTTCATCTAGCTTATAAGGCGTTGGTGACTCCAATGACCTTATGAAAGTTATATGATACTCTCACATTTTCGTAGCTAAAAGAAAATTTATCAAGTCTCTAGGGAATTATACTATACATCTTCCACATTAAACATGTAGAGTCTGATTAAGTGACAAAAATATCTCCTACCATATTCATGTTTTATTCAAGATTTACTAAAAGGCAAATGTAGTCTATCAAGATGAGTCAATATTTACGATAGCTATACGAAACGTTTTTTCTGAACTGACAATTTATTATTTATTTGTGTATGTTACATCGAAACAATGTTTGCCTAAGATAAAAAACTTGTGATAATTTTTTAACAGTATTAACTCTAAGACCATTTAATAAATTAAGTATTCAATGAATACGTACTTTCCCATATCTAAGTAATAAAGTTGCAAACTCCAAGCCTATTTATTAATTGTAATTATGACAGGAAAATTTCGATTTTGTTTTGAATTTTTTTTATATCACATGTAAAGCTCAAAAAGGTGTGCTAAAATACATACAATTTGTAAATTACTAATGTTACTAGTGTAACTTCTCTGTTCTAGATCAATGTCATAGACACTACATATACCAAAGATTGACACAACTTTTCGTGTAAGAGTCACTGTATAAATCATCGTAAATAACACAAAAGCCCACGTTGTCTGTATATATTTTATTTTTCTAACTAGGGTGAAAATTTCTGGAGATCTCACTAGGGAATCTGGGATAATAAAACAATGCTGAACTTGACCTTCCAGAAATATTATTTTATGATAAATGTCCATTATATTACTAGCTTTTACCCACAGCTTTGGTCACGTAAAAAAGATGTACCTCCTCCCGCACACCACCAGTAACGTAATTATTGTCCCCATCTATCTCTATATTAAAATTCATCATTATCAATGCAGCGGTTTCGACATAAATGCAAACAATCTAACTTTCGTATTTATATTGTTCATTGGGATAATATGCAAATCTTAATATATGGTTTTACATTCGTTTGTATGTAAATTGTGTAAGAGGCGTTATCAGAATGGTAGACCAAGTTTTTGAAGTACCTAAGTATAGAATGGTTCAAATAGTAATAATATATCAATATTACCATTGTAGTCCAGTGCAGATACTAATATGGGTAAAAGCCGCCTATTTCACTTTAGCCTCATCCAATTAAGTTTAGGTTCATAAAACAAAACGTGAGTCGTTTCTGTAAGCTTATAATATATGACATTAATTAGTCACTATGAACTAATTTCAATTCGACATCTTTCAATACCTGCCAACAGTAATTTTCCATTTGTCAATACGACCGATTTGTCAATTGCATCATTATTCACGTGCTTGAATGTAATATTTAGTATAATTTCAATACAATAGTATTTTCAATATGAAATTTTCCACGTTACGGAGGCTTTGTCTGAAACTCTAACTAAAATAGTATCTATGTGATTTAAAGGTTCATTATACGGCTTTGCCGACCGTTTTGATGTTATAAAAAGCTCTATATCTAAGATAAAACCTATTTTATGAGCTAATTTTACTAATCAACGATCTAGTGCCAAAATTCCATCGTAAATCAATAATACCTACAACGTCTATATTAGTTAAATAATACATGAACATTTTTTATTTTAGTAAAATGGGTAAAAAGTTCTAAGGTTATAACGAACTAAGATTAAACCTTAATTATAAAAACAATTAGACGTACGTATGTCGTATATTCGCAATACAATATTCATTTGCAATGACACACAATAAAACAGCCGTAAAACAATTGAAATCCACCAGTGGTACGTACATTCCTCTTTATTGCTGGCACAGCCGCGTTTAAAGGTCTCACATCATTTATACCGACGGAAACTTACCCAATAGCATTGTGATAAAAGGTTGATAGAATGACTCATAACATAAAACACATCGTTCTTCGGATTCAACTTCACAGCTTCAAAAATTTCTCTAAAATTTGCTACTTAATTCTTATGGACTTTGTACACAATCAAATTCTAAAATCTTAATTTATGTAGTAATAACGGGAATTATTAAAATAACAGACATCTACTTATCGAACAAACAAACCTTATCCCCACCTTGAATCGAAAAAGGATAAAATTCAAAATCAATGTTTCTTATTCGTAAGACATTATATTATATTAATTATATTTCTTATTAGTTCCATCAAGATTCCTAAAATTTTAATTGAAGTCTTTGTATTTTAAATTTAAAATAGAAATGCAACTAATAATTTTATTATTTTGATAAAATTACCAGTTTAAAAATGTTATCACAGCAAAAGTGTGCCCTTTTTGACGTAATTTACGAATAAAATACATACACCGTTCCCCAAACTTAGAAAGATTTTTCATATGAAGATAAAACCATTAGGGGCAATCTCGTGGTCGCCAAGTCAGTCTCATCCCATACATATTTAACGAGGGTCTATTTGATGCGACGAAGAACTTACATAAACAAAATTTAATAATTTTACTGGCAAGGTAAAATACAGAGTGGTTAAATCAAAGCTTTTTTTATTTTTTATTTTAATTCATCGTCGAACGTCGAACAACTTATTTTCTTATAGCAGTTGCTGGCTGTTGGTAGTCTAATAAACAAAATTGACCTTCAACAATACCAAACTAATATCCAAACATTCTCATTGTTAGCTTTATTAAATATTATACTTTCGCTCTCGAAGAATTCATAATTGAAATAACGAACAGCAGACAAACATAGCTGATATAAAGATACCGTAACCGTTCCACCTATATTAAAATTTAAAATATTTTAATCGTTATATTTTTGGGTACTTTCACTACGCTTTTAATCAGAGGAGGGAAAATAAATACAAACGCTAAAACCATTCACCCAATAAACCTGCAAACGCACTCAACGATTTTTCACCTAAAATTCAGCACCGAAAATCTCCGCTTTTGTTTGCAGTTTTACATAACAGCTGTTTTTAATTACTCTCAAATATTACGTCGATGGTCCTCTCGAGTGCTCCCTCTGGTGATTAATAAACACATTATAAACGATTTATACGAAAAAATAAGAGTATCATTTTATATTTTTTAAATAAACATATAGAAAAATAAATGTGGAATGATAAAATAATCCAAATAAAAAGTTTTCAGTTTTTCATATAATGCGACCGCAAGAAATGGAGTAAACAGACTCTCAAGATTTAAGTACATTATAATTTTTGGTATTTCAAACCCGTCTCAATAACATATGTAAATTTGAAATTTCATTAAAATTTTATATTTATATCGAGTGAGATACGATGTATCATTAATCATTATCTCATGATAGGTGAAGAGCAAATTTATTACCCATTACCGCGTTGACCCAATGTTGACCACTTGAAAAGAAATGGCATGGTTTCGACGTAATTCAATCCCGCGTTGATTGATTGTGATATTCATCAATATTTCTTTTCATTGTGAAGACATGATAATATATCACACTGGTCAGCGTTACGTGTTCATAAATTCATGTCTCCGCTTTAGGAACAGGAAAACGTAGCTAAAAATATTGTTAATAAATAAAGCCGGTAACAACACAAAAACATATTATTTTGAGGTCGGGAGCTCGTCTCCAAATTTACTTCAAGACAATACACTTAACGTGAACCCCATGCAATCGAGTTAAAATAGCTTAAGATGGATAATTTCAAATGTTATTCTTAACAACTTTGTGGTATATAAAAAAAATCACAAATAGCGCGACTTAACTAGCCTGTTAAGAGTTTATTATTATTAAAACACACTTAAACCCATACTTCAACCCCGCGAGAATACGAAAATTCACAAATAGATGGGCAAATTTAAACCCAGCCATCGTATCTATGTTTGCGTCAACGTATTAGCTTCAACTCGATATGAAATGTGGTAGCTAACACTAGCAATTTTCTTAAGAAAATAGGCAGCGAACGCGAATGACGAACTAATATTTACGTAATGTGAGTTTTATAGGCTATTATACAGGTTATCGCTCGTCGTAAATGAATAACGTCATTCCTTATTGAAAGCGAAATACATAAATTTTATTAAGGCATGATCTTATGTTATTATATTGAATGAGTGTGCCTTTGTTCATAATAGGGTCACAAAAATTATCGTCCTCATTACAAATTAATGATCTAATACAGCTTTATAGAAAACTTCCTGATTATGTTAAGGAAAATACAGAATAAAGAATTTGAAAGGAATATTGCCGTTTATTGTTAAGATCTTTTAAAAACATTTTAACGAAAACTAACTATTCCTGTACATTTATTATTAGTATAGTCTGTAAATAAATAATTGAAATATCACTTCAAAAATTTATAAAATGCATAAACAAGACAACTTTGAACTTGTAGCCACTGTACCTTTTTTGTGAAACGTAAGAGTGTTTTAATTAGTTTTGTAAAGGGTACTTGCGTAACAGGACGCCTGACTGAGGGGAATTAAAAATTATAATTAAATTTATGCATTTTACATAAATATTATACGAAGCTTTTCGACCAGTTCAAATTGAGCCAATTTTGTAGTACGGTTGACGTGAAATTGCATTTTGTCGAAGAAATTCAGCTTTTACTGGACATTTAAAGCTGTACCATTATAATTTATATACTATCAACTTATATGGTCTATGTTGATATCAAAATAAATGTGAAAGTTGAAATTTAAGGTGAACCATCATAACGGTACTACATAGCAAATTGAAACATGTATGAATTAAGGGTGCATTCTCGTTTAATTCGTACAGAACAGAGGAGCATTACATGAATGGTTGGATGTACATACTTATAAATAACATTTAATTACATATGTACACCGAATTAAATTAATTTCAATGTACCTTCACAGTTTATGGTAATACACACAACCAGATTTTAATGCAGTTTTCCTTTTAAATCTACGTATTAAATCCATTTTTGATAAACTTCAACGAAACGAAATTCATCGCCATCATCCGAAGACTTTATTTTTAATGAATGATAATTGTATTGCTACATTTAATTACAATTATAGTGTAGAACTTCACGTTTGCTTTGATACTGAAACTTCGTACGTTTCTTAAGATTTTTTAGCACTTGCAAGTTTTTGTACTGTCATAGTAAATCACAAAATCATTTCTCTAATACAAATTATTTATAGTAGGTATTTACGTATTTTAACCTTCAGTTATAACTTTTTTAAACAAATCAATGGCTTATAATCTTTATTTTTGTCAGATAGAATGCGAATTTCAGACATTGAAATAAAATAATATAATCGCAGGTGATGGATTAGTTCTATAATATATTATTTAGCCTTAGTTTCAATTTATTTCAAAGCGTGTTTCCACGGACAGTTTCATAGCTGACCGCTGTCCAAATGAAACTTTTAAAACTGTTTAACGTGCACTAGTATTTTTGCGAAATACAAACTTCATATAAAACTACAATGTATGTTTGTCCATATATGTACAAATATTTCACCACTTTTTCTGTTATGTTAATTACATTTTGATTTAATATATGAAGAACACATATAATAAACGGATATTTTGCTTTGAAACTTATTCCATCGATTTCAGTAAATTCATTTTAATCACATTTACAAAATATGTATAAAGCGTAGAGAATACTTCTTTCAAATAAATTAAATGTAATGTTTTCAGTTCCGTTTTTTACTTAAAACAAGGACATATAACATCCACATTATATATAAGCTTCACTAACCACCTGCTATATTCCCCAGGTCTCACAACGCAGTCAGAAAGTAAGACAGTTTTGAGTAAGAAAAAGCATGTCGTAGAATCATTCAGTCTTAAGCAGGGATTGAAAAGGTTCTAGACAATAACTAAAACCTAGTTTTTTACGGATTAGAACATAAAGAAAAGCGTTCATGAGGTGAAAATATTTATTTTAGTTTTGTAGTATTTTGTATTTATGTAATTAATTGATCAAAGTATAGTGAAGAAAAAAAGCATAATTAATATTACAATTAATTAGAATTTATTGTTAAATCCGGAATACCTGTCACAAAAAACTGACAAAAAACAGCAAAATGCTAAGAACCGTAATTTCAATCCCTGACCGTAAGTACTCTAGTACAAAACATTTTACCTAGACGTCAATTTCGACTGCATAAATAGATACAAATAGATCAATTCAAAACCTACACTATTAGTAGGCTGTTTTTAAAAATCACAAATTACATAGTTGCAACTTAAAGACTGCCATACACTTTGAATAGACATAAATAACTTTTTAGAAGTCACAAATTTTCAAGCATGAACTTTGTTCTATCCTACATCAATCTACGTCTGTAGTTTATAGGAGATTTCCACTTTAGATAGTTTAATAGTTTGTATTTTTCAGAAGTAAGTGTGGTAAGTAATAATTTTAAACGAATATATAATTAAACATAACAGTGAAAAAAACATCTTAAGGTATAATATTACGTGTTTGTTCAAAACTTTTATAGAAATTACTAAAATTTTATCTAAATATTTAAAAACATATCATTTTTTTTATTTGCCTTGTTATTATTTATTTTCAAAATTTGTTCTAATTATGAGTTACAATTGTTCATTTTACAGATTTTTATAAGATTATCAAAATATTAATCTTTTTGTCCAGTTATTTCATCAAATATCTTATTAATTAAAGACAGGACACAACACAGAAAGCTGGGAATGTGTAACAAAAAAGTTTCTATTTTTCATATTTTATTAACAAAGGAATTGTAGTGTTTATAACAACTTTACTAAAACCGAATATACAATAATTATTTAAGAAATAAAATAACCTAGCCTATTAGACACAAACTTTTTATCTCTAAAACGAAGTTCGATTGTAAACAGACCAACTTGGGTAAATGAAAACGAATTGTATTGAATTACAAAGTACTGAAAAGCTACATTCTGTTTCGGGAAAGCTCGATTTCCTTTCGTTTACGTCCAAACTCATGACGAATTAAATTAAAGCTTCGCTTGTGAGATCCTATTTTATTTTCTTGTTTATTTCTCTTTTTCTTTATGTGGCTCTTGATAAATTTACGTGCTATCCAAATTATAAAGGTTCATGGCGAAGCGACGTTGAAGCAAATAAATTGTATTTTCGGAATATGTATATGTTTTAAAACAAAGCTTTTCTTAAAAAGTCTCTCTTTCATAAACATTATATTGTTCTCTTAAAACCTTCAAATATCAATAGATGGTCTTAGGAATAAATATGCTACCATAAAGTAATGTACGTATTGAAAACTCACTTTTTCAAAAATATTCAATATTTTCACTCAGAAATTTTTTTTAATATTCATCAATGTGGGCCGGCATTTATAACCAAATTGTTATATTTCCTAACGATTCTTCCTCCATTCTTGTACTCTACTTTATAACCAAGACATTATTGAAACGTATTTTTAGAAGAATAACAAATTACTGAATAAGTATTTTTTTGCAAACATGGCGAACAATTTACATAACGAATACACATGATTTCAAGTATACCCAAAGCAGAATTATAAAAAAATAATTGTAAATTTGTTGTTGCTATCATGTATTAAGCTAAAATACAATATTTAATTGAATCTAATGTTTTGCTCCTTTTTTTAGTTACACAATGTAAATAAAAACAATAAAAAAACGCATTATTCAGCGGCAGAAAGGCAGATAAATGAGGGTCCGAGCTCCCATCTGACTGTGTTCAACCATTCACCATCATTTTTATGCAGAAACTGTTATCTCCAGGGCATGATAGATAACGCTACGAATGGAACAATATATTTTCAAACAAATAAATAGTGGGATTCCGTGATAAAACGTTATTCGTAAATGAAATTTATGCTGAATGCTATGCTTCGTACGATTATATACCTACTAAGTATTTATTAATATTTCTAGAATACATTCCACGTTTCCACGATGCATATGCCCGATAAAAAAGATATTTCACTAGCCGCTTTCGTATATTATTTCCTAAAAATTATAATTTTAAATTACAAGTGAAATAACGATTAAGGTATATTTAATAAGTTGCTTTATTCATAAAATAAAGTCACAATGGCAAGTTGTGATCTAAGAATATTCTGCTTTAATGGGTCTTTGGTACACATTATATTATTAAATTTGTTATATCATAAACATAGAACATGTTTTAGTCAGACGCAGTCGACTGTTAAGTATTTTGATTAAAATTCAACTTTATCTTTGAAAACTAATCCTACATACTCTAGCAAAATAATTTTATGGCAAAGGTAAATTATTCTTAATAAAAATTAATTTGTATAATTTAATAACTCGTTACTGTACGATTTTTTCATCAACATGGCAATATTAAAAATTCGTTACAATAGAAACCATCTTGAATAGCACTTTTCACGTGTTTTATTTGTACGTCGACTTCAATAAAGCCAGCGGCACTGAGATATTTTTAGACAAATTTAAATTTTCCTTTTCAAGTCACCGGAAAGGAAAGGAAAATATGTTATCATTTTATTTTTATGAAAGAAAAAAGTAGGATAGATCTACAATAGATGATCATTACTGAGACGAAACATAAAAAGCCAATTTGATATATGACCTCGACGAGTAATTGGACTGAAACTCAATAACGTAAGTACAATTACCATTTTAAATGTTTCCTTCAGCCTCGATTAACTTCGTTTTTAATGGAAAACCTTAGAGGGAGAGTGAAGAATTGCAAAACTGTTAAGTCTTCACTGATTTGCAAGTTAAAACATTTGTAACTTAATTATTAACTTTGCATTAAATTTTCGTCTTTTTTTATAATATTTCATACTAGCTTATATATATTATATAAATGCTTCTACTGCTCATATGGATTGTATTTTATAACTTGAGATCTCTAAAATCAAATTCTGAGTGAACAAGATTAAAGCTAATTTTTATCAACCGATATACAGAAGGTTAATTAACTCGACTTGTGTTTGTATAGAAATGGAAACAGAAAAATAGATAAACAGTGTAATTATATAACATCAAATCCCCATATAACTTAACTTTATAATATGTAGATATATAATCCTTTAAGGTATTCTATTAAGTGTTATTTTATTGTTCATATTTCTCAATATCAGTACATTAAAAAGATCCATTTATTTCGTCAACAAAATCTCCGGTGTTAACAAAATTCTCGTAGAAGTTTATTAAGCGAATGCCTTACGACCAACAAAAATGGGATAAGACCGCGAAACTTGATAACGAATATTAGAATTTTCCATTACATTTTGCTTTGTAATAAAGTCTGAATAAAATGCTTTCTCGACAAGTTTGTAAAGTACAATAATTCTTTACAATTTTATTTGAAGAAACGTATTTATTCTGTTGTTAAATGACTTTGGAGTATCTTAAAACTTTTGATTGCCTTTTCAGTAAATAAAACGTAATTCATAATGATGATGTAGCTTCCTTCATATCAATATTCTTCAATATTTTGTACAATAAGCAATTGTAGGGAATTTCTTATTGATCAGACTCAAAAAAATTGTATTCCTATGATTGATTAATCTTATGGTTTCTTAGTTTTTAAAAATATAACGTCACTATATAAGTTCAAAATAATTATGTAAAATTTAGTCTTGTACTTTTCAGTCATAAAAGTGCTATTTCCTTGCTGACAGGCTGTTTACTTTTAATTGCATTATCTTTTTATTTTATTTTCACCAAGAAAACAACCTGAAACAATGAAGTGTAATTAAAAAAAATATAAGATTTTCAAGAATTTTTATTTGATTAATTTGCGCATGTCATATGTATTTCAGACTAATGTTCTCAAAGATAACTTCTTAGATAATATACTAACTTAAACTTCAAGATACATTTTAATATCAACTAAGAAAACGTTATAAAGTGACGTAGTTTTTCTTCGTTACTTCTGAACAAATTCTAAAAGTCCAGCTCAGCAAAACTTCTTAGCAACCTTAAGACTTGTCTTGCGTTTTATTTCTCAGAAATATGATACAAGGAAGACTTTCATAATCTAAAAATTATGGTCTTACAGTAAATTGTATAGCACAGCTTAAATCCAGTAATAAATTAAAACTTTACAGTCATAGATAGTTGTGAGCATATTTTTCAAGTTATTAGAAATATACTCTACAGACAAAAATATGAAAATTTTAAACACGCTATAGTATTTAAAATGTCTATTTGAATTGTTCTTTTCAAACAAATATAATTAATGATTCTTTTATACTCTTTGTAGATGATATCAAAACAATGAAAATGTGTACAAAACAAATACTTTCAACATCATTACAGAGCAAAGTTTTCTTTTTCTTTCGAACTATGAAGATAATTAAAGTTTTAATGAGATTTCTGTAAAACTAACAGCTGTAATCCGTGTTTAAGAATAAAAATATACCGCCTTCTAGAAGCTGAATTTCTTGCAGATCAGCATGGGAGCGAAAACTTGGCACAACTTTGTGAAAATTTTGCAAAAACACAGATTTCAGGAAAATTTAGATTGTTACAAGTTCTGAGGTATTTTACTTAAAGTTTTGGGTGACAGGTATATTAATATCCCGCTAGGTGCTAATATTTTTAAAATTTTTATTCACGTTAGGCACATCTCTTGTTTTCCTTCAGCATTAGGTGGGTAGAATAGATATCCGAACTAAACAACTTGTTAACAGAATTAATAACTTGAAATATGAAGAATAACGCAATTTGACATTAGTAAAATATCAATGAAACTAAATTGTTCAACAGACTTAAATCATTTACACATTTATTATTTATTTCTAAGGCTAATCTAATAGTCTTACGCACGTTTGCCAAAGTCTTACAAAAAGTTCACTGAAACTCCTTAAAGATATATTTTTATAAAAAGATCGCCTGAAATCAAATTTTAAAAAATGTTGCAATAACGCAAAGTTCTATTAAGTTAAACAGGAAAAGAGACTGACTAGGATAAAATAATAAAAGAATTCCACAGAAAATGATTAGTACTAGAAATATTCATATTATATAAAGTTAATCTAACTTCGAAACGGATTCTGAACTTGAACTTTCAATATAAGCATAATGTCAAAGTTCAGAGTGGTATTAATATAAACGAAAATGCGAATCTGTATAAACACAAGTTACGTCCAATTATTGGTTCTTGAACTCCCACATGAAATGTACCAGGGAGTAATGAAGTTTCCGCTCTAGATATCTACATAACTTTAATGCACAGTGTCTTATCTATATATAAAAAGTTTATTTTGTCTGATAACTATTGAAGAGTTTTATACTTTTTGAACACACCTCGTACATATTTAATCACGCCTTTTTGCCTGTTGGGTAGGCTTCGGCTTTCCATTTGTTCGATCCTGACAAACTCCTTTCGCTTCCTCTAGTATCATACATACATGAAAGTATTAACGTAGACTTTCCTAAGGACATCCTAAGCAAAAGACGA
>JAOSYY010000007.1:13496232-13510129 GCA_025727935.1 Hebomoia glaucippe
TTTCGCTTCCTCTAGTATCATACATACATGAAAGTATTAACGTAGACTTTCCTAAGGACATCCTAAGCAAAAGACGAAAATATTTATATTACCAATAAAACAATAATAGAAACTATTAAGTCCTTTTAAACTTTCCGCAGTCGGTTCCAGATTATATTTATAAAGTGAATAAATAAAAATAACAAAAATATTGAAAACAAAACAATTCAAATTTCATTTTTTGCTTCATTGTTAAATAACAATTACATAAAAATTTCACTAGACGAAAATAATGCTGATAAATATGAAGTTTTACCATTTCATTGCTTTGATACATCAACGCATAAGACAATGAATTCTCAAAAGCGCCACATTTTTAATTTTCGTTAGGATACATTTCTCTCCTATCTGTTCGCTTTTTCTTTTTTCAAACAAATAAAGAATATATAAAAGTCACATAGGTTATTCAATGTATTTCGTTCGGTGGATAGGTGGGACGAGTATTACCAAAATACTGTACGTGCTCCGAATATTTTACCCCGGGGTAATAAGATTAACATGATGCGGCACCATTCGAATGTTATGCATACAATATAATGTTTTAGTGTCGATACTATAAATATGTTTTATCGTAGTATGTTATAATTAATTATAGTAAGGTCTTTGTAACCCGCTTGCGTTATTTCTTATATTGAAAAACAAATTGTATGATAAAGATTACGAGTATACTATTCTATATCAAGTTTCACGGACATGCAACGACATCAATTTCAGTAATGTGCGGTCAGGGTCGAGGTCACGATCAATCACCTTAACATTCAATCATACGATAGTAATCGATATATTAAGAAATTTACCGCTAGAACTAAGAGATTAGGCTATTCACGTGGCCGTTTGCTATGAATGGAGGTAATAAGTCCTTAGCTTTCCTAATGTCAGTCCCAAACCAATTAACGATATACAAACGGATAAAAGTTCCCAAATAATAATAATATCTATTAAATAAAATTTAGTTATTCATATTATATTAAATAGTAATTAATGAAAACTTGGAAACAGCTTTTAATAATGAAATTACAAAATAACCTTAAAGAAAAGGTAACTCTAGAAGTTTTGCATCTTCTCTGTTTTTGTATTCTGCTTAATTGCGTCTAGGTATATATCTTTTAAGTTACATACTTGTAATAAATATAATTTATTTATTACAGTATTTAATGCAATATTAATTATACAGTCGTGTAATCTTTCAGACTCGATAAATATGTAATTATTAAACTTTAGAAGCAAGAATAACATTCATCATACAACGTGATAATAATTCCATTACAGCACAATGAAGTGATAAATGTCATTTGTGACTACAATTTACACCAATCGGAAACAACTGTAAAATACGGCATCATCTTCAAAAGCGAAAATTGGTTTTGAATTCAGTCACTTCATTAGTGCCTTATGGCTGGTAATAGTCAATCATACTGATATTTTTATTCAAGGATTTCAATTGATAAAATATAAATTGCTCTAACGTATATAATTTTCGTGATCATGAATAACATTAGCGATCGATGGCTCTGAATGCAGCTAAACGGGCATTGAGAATATGTCAGTCATTATAAGTATAAGATACTTTTAAAATGGTAATCTGATCAATTTAGTTACTTATAAAGTATATTTATTAGATAAACCAATAATCTTGTATTATTTTTATCTAAGTTGAATAACTGTATGACATCAAAACAAACCCACTATAGTATACTCGTTATATAAAATATTAAATAATTTTATGAGTTCTTTGTGTTTCTATTGCACTAAAAAATATTAAATATTGAAAATATAATTATTAGGGTGATCCACCCCTAAATTTTTTTTCATTATTTAGACAAAATTGTTTGCTTTATTTTTTATGATTCAGCTTATAAAAATACATACAACCCCAAATTTTATATATTTATGTGGCAAAACGACCTTTGCTGGGTCAGCTAGTGAGCATATTCTAATGTCATCGATAAATCAAATATATTTCTTGGTTAAACTTTTCGCAGGCCCAGCCTAATAATTATTAACAATTACTTAAAATGATGTTTAAATTATTATTCAAGTAACATATGATGGCAAATAAACCGTTATTAATTCTATTATGGCAGCAACAATTTTCGTTTGTTTGCATAAACAGTGCGTTAAGTAGACAAAATTCTGAGCCGGGTAATAAAAGGATTGCTTAATTAATTAAACGCTCTACTGAACAACGTGTCTACTCTGACAATGACTTTAATGAATAGGCTTGACATAATTAAAGATTCGTATATTATTTCGCAAGTTATACCTGGGTAATGTTTGGTAAGAAATAATGTTTATGGAATTCATAAGTATCGGATGAGCCACCTAAAATTATATCTGACTCTACGAGTATTTATAAGTGTTTTTAATTAATGTAATCGTGGCTGCTGAATTTAATTTTTTTGCCAAAATTTTTTGAACCAATACGACTTGATACCCTTTAAGATAGGAATTTATAATTGTAGATGTCCATGGGCGACGTTAACTGTACGCTTATTTGCCCCCCTGTCACCTAAAAGAATATTGATCCGCAAGAGATACTATGTACTAATTAACTGTACCTCGAATAAAAAAATATACTAATAAAATATCTAAATCGACATTTTTGTGAAAATTAAAAGTAATATTTAATAACAATGGACTATCTACGCACGTTGCTTAGGCTACATTGTATATCTACGCCGTAGCACCTGCTACGCAGGACAAAAATTACGGGCTTTGAACAGTTTTAATTAAGTCTTAAATTAGAACTATATAAAAATATTGCTACATAATGTAATGGAATTGGAGTAGATTAAGATACTGACCGAACAAAGAATTCTATTGATTTTCGTAAAAGACCCATTTTTCTACGTAACATACTTATTGGTGTGAAAGTAATGGGGAAGGCATCTAATATATTAAGTTATTCTTGTTCGCAGGTGCTGTTCAAGCTCTGAATCGTCTTATGTCACACTTATCTTACTTATCTACAACTTTTATCCTTGTTTTTCTGGGAAAGGCATATATATATATATATATAGAAAAGCATATTGTTGCTTATTTGCAATACATGAAATTTCTTTTTATTTAGGTCTTCATTTTATCGAAAATAAATTACTTTTATACATATTTTAGCAGCTTTGTTGGTGTTAAAGAATAAAAAAGCCAGTATTATTTTGGACTATAGTCTGATATATATTTCAGTAAAGAAAATTCATAATTTAAATTTGAAATCCTCGACATCTGCTTTCTTTAATATCTAAAATGATTTCTATGTGGCTTATTATAAATTCACAAATATATATGTACTTGCTAAACCATGTAAATATTATAATTTCCAATCGAAGAAATAGTTTCCGTTCACTTAACCCTGCTTATTGATTTCGTGTTGTTCATACGTTAAGGAAATTCGTCTATTTCTTACTTTTGCCAGATGGCACACGCTTCAGGGAACAAAGAAAATATTACGACAGTTTACCCTCTTAATACCTAAAGGAGATTTCATGGGAACGTTTTGTTTGGAAGGTGCTTCTACGTTTCTCTATTGTCTATGTATTATAGAGGTTAATACGTTTACTAGCTATTCAAAGGGGATAACCTATAGAACAATAACTTTGTATCATAGTTTCTACACTATTTGCTACGTATAACTTTGAGGAAAATCAAAATTAAGACAATATCAGACGAATAACTATTCTTAGATATATCGTGTTATTCAGAAAAACAAAGCATTTTTAGGTTAAAAAAGTTTAGTGCGAAATCAATAAATAATACAACATATGTTAGGTAATTACATGAAAATTGAATGAAGTTTAAGACAGATATATTAACTAAAGATCGGATTTGAACTATAAAACAAGAATTTACATCGCAAAAAATAAAAAAGTCAGTGTTGTCACCCTTATAGAAAAGGGATGGGCTAACAGTGAACTACGTGATACAATAAAATTAAGAGTGTATGGAGAACACCACTTAATCACGAACCACCGCTTCGAAAAAAGGAAGAACGTACGTAATTTTTAACGAGAGATACGTATCGGATACATCACGTTAAAAGTGACACTTGAATTTAAAATTCAAGATTTCTTAGTAATTGGTTCCCATGCTTTTTCTACGCAGAAAAATTATTTGATGGAACTTATTCTTAAAACATTCATCTATCTCGTTTCCATTCTATACTAATTTTTGTCATAATGTATTAAAATAACTATTTCATGACACACATAGCGAATTTTAAACGTTGTAAAATATATATGACATTTTGGGTCTATATAAAAGCTTTAAATCTTATATCTTTAAATTCCATTTTGTTTCTCTGTTCTAGTGGCTTAAACGTAACTATTTGACAGACAGATCCGTGTTAATTTAAAATTGTAAATTGTGTAATATAAAATTAGGATAAGATAGTATAAAGACATAAACTGTGTTGTATAATAATATGTTATTAAAACGTGTATAATGAGTAACCCGTCTCGTTCATTGTCAGATTTAATTTGAATTAAGGTGCCAAAATAACCTATACCTCCTAAACCTTGTCTTGAAAAGTAATTTCATGTTAATTTATCTGACACAACGTCGTTTATCATTAACAGGGATTAAATTAGAAACTATTGCTTTTTTATTTTTCTATTATTGTACTATTTTAATCAGGAAAAAACATCTCACTTTAATTCCTTTTTATATCCAGAATTCTTTTGACACTATAAGGAGGGTGACAGCCTAATATTGACTATTTCTTAATGTAGTCGAAGTGTCACCAACAAGTGAGCCTCTTACTCGTGTCTCATAAAAAGGAAGTCATTATAGTCCATATAAACGTTCCTAAAACTTACTTAAAACGGTTATATATTATGCCATGAATCAACGTGCACTCATATAAAATAGGCCATACATTCCAATAGGCTGTATCTTGGATTGTAGAGAACTTGGCGGCGCAAGGAGCTTACGAGAACGACTCTCCGACTTAACCAACTAGATTTATTGTATCAATTTTCTATTTCGTTTCTGTTCAACGACACCGTTTGTATCTTTATCTAGGTTTTGTTGTTTTAGTCGAACAGCACTTATCTTTATATTGATAGTAAGAACAAGTTATATTCGATCTTTTATCAAATTCCCGTGTGAATAAATATTTGTTTATTTGTGAAGCTACAACATTATTTATTTGCAATTAATAATACTAGAAACACGTCAATTTAAAAAAAACTGTAACAAAAACGCCCGTTAATTTAGAAATCATGATGCCACATACAGATAAACACGTCAAATTTATAACATTCCTATTTTGGCGGCTGGGGCTAAAATATTATTTGTCAACAGATTCGTTAGCAGTAATTCCAACGCTTGAGGTCATCAAAATGTATTAATATGTTGGATATATCCGGTGGAATTAATTATTAACTAGGTAATCGTAATTTCAAATTTTCGAATCATAGCCCATCGTTACTTTATGGAATATTCGTTTGAGGAATTCCACATGAGAAAACATTCTATATATAACTAATTAACTAATACCGTTCTGTAGATGCCATATAAACTCTCGATGAAAAAGTTAAGAAATCTTTGTATACAGATTATCGGAGGATTATTCTATAAATATTAGAAAGCAGTCAAAGTTTTGCAGTAAGGATAGAACTTAGTGAATAGAGAATTGAAGTTAACCACTAGCGATTAAGCGAACGAGTTGGCCGATTTACCGGACCAAGTCGTTTATCAAGCGGACGTCCGTAGATAGCTTCAGCACTTAGAATTAGTTAAGCGGTTTATTACGTGTGATCCGAAAAACGATTGTGAAATAGAAAGATCAAGAATATTTTCTGCTCTCTGCTGACTGAAACGGAGTCATTAAGATACTGGACTATTCTAAAACTTAGGATCTACTCTATTCTTATATTTCTAAGAATGTATTAATTGACTGATCTTTGTAGAGTCTAAAGCGAAAATATTTTAAAAGAAAGTACTACGAGTACGTTTGTGATGCCGTTTGCATGGAAAGATAATTTAAAAATTGGCTGTATTCTACATTGTCTCAATAAAGAGGGTTATTTGGTAACGATATAAGGGTTAACCCTGGTTATTACGGACACATTCAAAATCCTTTAATAATGTCGAAGGTTTTGAGTGAGTCTTTATGTTTTCAATATCATTGACTGTTTAATATTTATACAAAATATATTTTTCTATTCTAGTTTAAGTCACCTTCGAGCTTCTGTAAAAATATATGATAAAACATTTCATTCGGTTGTTACGTCAACAATATGTTCTTAATTTTCAAACCAATCGAATGCAATATTTCCTTTTTTAAAAATCACCTGAAAAGCTTCGATATTTACAATTTGCATGACAAATACGAAATTGTGAACATGAATTCGTTCAACTTGCACACCGGCTGCAATTTATATCTTCCAACATGCAACACGCGACCATCGAACGTAACAATTCGCCCAATAACTGATGCATTGTATTGCTGTTTTATAAAAAAAGACACTTTAATAACAAGAAAAATTCTAATGGAATTTTCTAGCTATTATTCTATATTTGAATAATGTAATCTTGAGATTTACCAAAAATAAAATAAGAGGGAATTAAGTTGTTCAAAAACATAACTGGTAGCAGTTAAACGTTAAACTTTTTATTTACATTAATCAGTATTTATTATACTTTCTTCTTTACTTCTTTACACAATATAAATAAAACACCATGATATCTATAATGATAATTTTGTATCTAATATAAAAAGGACACCACAAACATAGTTGATAATAATACTAAAAACGTTAAAAGATTTTGAAATTAGACACTTCTTAAGCTAAATCTCTCCAAAGTTAAGACAAGCTCCTAAAAAGACGTAAAGCGTTTAGGTTTAACCTTAATTTGCCTTTTGCCCTCATTGCATTACCAACAATTGTTAACAAAAGCCTGAACCACCCAACCGGGGATAACGCGTCGACGTTACAATAGTAAATCAAAGATGGCCGCGTAATATTTCAATACCATTTTCGAATTCTGCGGTACTCTGTTTCCGATGCCTGTCCGCATTGTCCGAATCGAATATGAATTAGCATTTTACGGATGTAGCGGTCCATGTGTTGTGTAGCAAATAATACAAAGGAAGTGATTGAAAAACACAAAGACCTTTTTTTCTTTCGTGTCATGATGGATCCTTTGACCAGTCGCAAAAATATGAATTGTCGTGACCTTCTCAAGATAAGCGGTCAAGAATTTTTTTGAAATTTTTGCTAGTTTATTATTATACTAATATTACTATACTTGGAATCAATTTGTTACACTTAATAGAAATAAAATGAACTATCATATTTATGTATCGTATCGTATGTATGTATTACATATGTAATTATTGTTTTTTTAAAATCTCCAATTACAATTTAAACAGTTAGTATATGAAGTTATCGTCTGACCAAATTACATTTATTTTTCGAAATCATCGAGCTTTGAATCGTAAAAAAGTTCAATTTAAATTTGGAACACATTTGTGATAGCCGATAGAATTCAGCGAAGGTCGGTCGAGCGTTTGACACAGAATTCTGCCGTTTGTTTGCACTGTATAACACGCAATAGCAAGCCGAGGGAATTGTATAAGCCCTTGACTCAGCTTTGTTACTCCTTTAGTCCTGAATAAAACATTCTCACTGCAATTTGTACTGAATGAAGCATGCAACATTGCAGGTGTTTGTTACAAAAGACAAGCGCAATTATTAATGACTGAATAATTTTACCAAAGAACGCTCAAATAGAAATTTCACACATATTCAACAATGTTTGTGGTTTCACCTTAGACAATTTAAACTGTACAGTATTCAATTAATATAGAAAAATATTTTAGACACGTACTTAATAATACATCAAATTTCTGCTTTAACAACTTGGATCTAACATACTAACTTAACAATGAATATTGAATGAGTGTCAAAGTTCAAAACGCGACAACAGACTTAGGCGAGAAATGCGTGCAATTTTCAAACAATGTGGCTTTGTTGGTTCAGACAATACTGGTCTTAGGGAGCGGCTATTACAAGAATTTGGAACTTGTTCGTAATAATGGTGTAAAATGATCGGTCGACCTGTGAAATACAATACATAGCTATATATAATAGATTCAAGACTACTTTGTTCATGTAGCCCAAAAACCCGTTTATTACATATTTATTATATCTAAAAGACACTTGCGACACAATATATATGTGTGCAACAGCCATTAAGCGTAGCTTTGTAATTTAAAACCGCTTCTGTCAGCGCCGTAATTGTTTGTACGTAGCGTTCATGCTGTGTTAGTGTACTTGTTAATTTATAAAGAGCATAATTTAGTTGGGAGAGAGGATCGCTAACAAACTGTTCAAATGTCACCTACGCTTTAACCTAAGTTATTTTTGTTTTCATTTTTTTAAACGATAGGAAGGCAAACGAGCATATAATTGGCCCATGCTAAGCGATTCCTGTCGCCTATGGACACCCCCAAGATCAGTAGATTTAAAAGACGCGTTGCCAACCTTAAGGCCTTAGCCACATTATATCATTTGTCATATAAAGTGTCGTTCTGCTGCCGGCCGAATTTATTTTTATTTTGAGTCTTCGGAAATTCATATACTGGAATCGAAACGCGCATAGTACTTCACGACATTACGACCTATGAACGGTGGTACGTGACCTGGACGTAACTAATAATTTATTAGGACATCGTCCCACCACATTTAATACTCAAAATTCTTATTTTTTGCTAGTTGCAATCCATGGTATTTTTTGTTACATAAAATAAACCGTCATATTATCTAGTGTGATATAGGAAATTTTTGTGCCTATCGCATTCATAAATTTTCTGTATAAGCGAGAAGGTCGTATGGACGCAGCCGAAACATTTATCTTAATTCTTATTTTTATATCTCTAGTGCTAAACCTGTACTGGTATATCTCATGTAGATGGAAGAGCGACTTAATAATTTAGAGGTTAAATATATTTATAGTTATACCAGCTTTATTTTGTCTATATGGAATACCGATAATATGTATATGTTTATTAAAATATATTCAAAAACAGAATTAGAAACCGAAAAAATAATCAAGTTGTTATAATACAGCTTATTAAGGTTTCATCCAGTGTAAACTTTTACTCACCTCCGCGCTTGGTATCACGATATTCTTGGTAATCGTAAAAGTTTTGCAGTATAGCATGATTTAATAATATTTAACGGATTCAAGTGACGTAATAAATAACAAACTTACGTAGACATAACCAAAATAGCTTTGAAAGTTTCAACAATAGCTTTAGTAAATGAAAATTTCACCATGGTTCAGAATATGATAGTCACATTGATTTTGTAAACGATACTGAACCTTATAGCATAGTAATCTGCTAGGTACATTATTTTTTACTTTGGCCAAATTATACGTACTGGCTTACTTTTTACTCAAGATTCCTAACGATAAAAATATTAAATTTTGGATAATATTCAACAGTTTTTGTCAACTTGCTGTTTTGATTGTTGAAAGTAAAATAAATTAAAGTAATTCAATTTCACTCGACCCTTGGATAATGTTTAAGTGAAATGAGATTGAATTTTCCATCGGCGGCCATTTTGAATCACGGCGACCGTGTTCACAGATTCAAATCGATGCCGCAGACTTTTAAATGGGAAGGGAGCTTAGTCGTTTTATCTTTATTGACTGTTAAAGGAGTTTTGAGATTAATAATAATCAAGACTGTGAATTTATGAATTGCGATTTAATTTAATTTTAATGTCATTTTCTTATACTTCTAATTTACAGACGTGCTGAGGTTAGATGGGACATAAAAGCTCAGCCAACTGACATCATCAGTAACACAGTGATGTAATGATATATATGCTTTTATGTCAGGCATTAAAAACTTGAAAAATGTCCATTATACCATTTGACAGTCTGTCCATCTATAAACGGTGGTACTTGCCCGGATGAAACTTATTAGAAATTCCTTCCATCACATTGAAGTTTCAAAATGCCTGTTTTTGACAATTAGCCAGCCATAAGCAGGCCGTACATTTATTTATAGATACTAAGTTAAAAATAAATAGCAGAATCAATAAATTATGAATACAAATGTAGTTATGTAAATAAAAGTGTTACAAGACGGAAAAAGTAAAGTTAAAAGCAGGCGTATTTATTGTTTTGTGCGAAACGCGTTTACTCTACAACTTTGTAGCTCCCCAGAGATTTTTTGGTATCATATAAACCTTAGCAGTCTCCATGAAGACCTTGCTACCTATTTTTTCAATTTATAAATTTATGTAATTATAATTACATAAATTTATAAATATCTGCGTTATAAAATGTTCTTTAAGAGACTGAGACTACATATCTTTTCTTTTTTAATTAATCATACCTAAACCTATTTATTAACAAATTAATACAATACATATTTATATAACAAAGATTAACTTAAGTTCTATTTTCTGCGGGCTAATTTAAAAAGGCTTTCTGTTTGAGTTATTAAGAAGTCATTAACCTTTTGCAAGAATCATAATAAATGACCTGGCTTGTGTAAGCCGATTTGTTTAAGATAAGAACCCAACATTTAAATAGAAGTTTTCATAAATATTATAAAGTTAGTAAATACAAAATAATGCGCATTTACTTAATTTTTTTATATCTAAAACTTATTTATTGATATCATTCATGCCACATTTACGTGTCCTGTATATTGTACTAAAACTTTAATTTATTTATCAAGCATCCATTACTTTTCCATATTTATTGACAGTTAACTTCTGAGGATATAACGTTAAGAGAGATAAATGTTAGAATAAATACCAAAACGAATACACATACCTATGTTTATACGTAAATAATTGTTTTAATTATTTACTAAAAATGTTTTCTTTAACAAAACTCTTTTCGATTTTGATTCAATAAGTTTTATTGAAATTACTTCTGTGAAAAAATCTTTGTTAACTGTTTATTAAATTAAGTGGAATTTTGATTTAAAGTTAAAAATATATTGTTAGATCTGTCCTTGATGACTATTTAATTAGATAAGTACTAATGTAGTCTAGAGTACGAATACAAGATAATAATATGTGCGAAATTAATTACTTTTCTTTTAAGCAAACTTAAATTGTAACCATGTTGGAAAAACTATTAATGTTTACAAGAGATACAAAATCAACACGATTTTGAATATAATAATTTTACAATTTATCAAGTGAAATTGAAGTACTCTTAGACTTGGAAAGCATATTTCTAAATGAGCATTGAATTTTATTACAATAATGGTAAAGTCTAGAGAGATTTCACTTGATTTGTGATTTGGGCGGTGATAGGCCGCTCGGGAACGCTCGAGTTACCCCACTGCGAAGACAGAAGGCCACCTTTCTGAAATATATTGAAGTTCTGACCTACAAAGTCACTATATTAGCGTTTGTGTGGATTTTATTGCTCTGGCGGAGGTATTGGAGAAATAATGGGCGAAATAATTTTCACAGATATTCTTTAAAAGCTTTAACGTAAAAATCACAGACACTTTATTTAATAAAGTTTTTTTTTAATTCAAAATCTTCATCTGAATAAATTCACTTACTGTTTATTTTGTGCAATTCTCTTCATTTCTTACTTCCAAATGCTTGGGGCTTTATTTTTTATTTGAACTGGATATATTATACCACCGTTATTAATCTTGTTTATAGCTGAAATTTGTACCTTAAGTCTTTATTTTAGATGATTATTCAATAAAATTCTATTTTTAGAGCAGCCGAGTCATGCCAGGTTGAACTTTATCAAAGATGCTAACTCACCCAATACACTTTGAACCGCTGAAACAATGAAAACGTCTTCTATAGGGTGTTATGCTTTGAAAATGAGAATACATCCTACATGTATTATAATATATAAAATTTAATATCATGTTTCTTTTTCTTGTACGGCATGCTATATATATGATTTTGTTAACTCGGTATATAAGTACACACATCAGTGTAGAAATGGCACACTCCTTCTGACGATTAAAGAAATCTGAAGTTGCACTTCACTTAAGAGGTAACCTCGAATTTAGTTGCAAACTCAAGTTTCCTTCCAGTTTGCCAAATTAACTTTCTTTGGTGGAACTCCTGCAGGTAATAGCAGCTAATTTTCAAGTCTTTGAATGCAACTTGGGTGCATTTACTTTTATTATCAAACTTTTTTATTTAAATTTCACAGTTTTCAATATTTATCATTGTTTCATACCTCGACAGAGCTGAGATTCACTTGTTCGTAAGTAAAAGTAATTCATGATATACTGCCGAACTATTTTTTAGAGCATTCGGAAATTTATTTACTTAAGTTGATACTCGCGTTATAACTTCGTGATCTTTACAAACCCTGTTTACATAAATCTTTTTGCATTTGCATATTGCATATCATCACTTACTATGTGTATATCCTTTTATAATAGTTATTATTATCATATTTTAATATTTTTCCTCTTTTTCATACTTTGTATTATTTTAGCCCTCGTAAATGAGGCCAATTTAAACTAATAAATGATAACAAATACTAGATCCAATAAATTCTCAGCCACATCGATTATGTTGTGTATATCTGTATTTACATATACATGCATAGCTTAACACATATATTGAAATGATTTATACTGTAGCCCGAGGCCTCGCTTATGCTTATATTTCAATTACCAAGCAATTTCGCTAGCTACAGTCACCTGAAGGCAGAGTCTAATTTGGTTCCAGACTGCGTTGGAACCTACCGAATTTTGTAATACTAGCAATTATTTTCATATAAAGAATTAAAAAAAAATTACACTATATTTATAGTGTTTAAAAAAATCTCAAAAGATTTCCATCCAAGATTGCAAGGCTTCAATTAAATACTAATTCTAGAAGATATTTCAATTTTAATTTTTTAAATTACGAATCACAATTTACATATCCGTACAATTGTTACAATGGACTAACGTTTTCTAACTAAAAAAATAGTATGATCCAAGTATACTAGAACGCTATCTGTCAATTAATTTAATTAAAAGAATATCAAAGAAATAATAATTTTGTCTTTATTAATCAGTGTCAGTTCAGAAATCCCTAACATCTAAATAAATCTCCATGATTATGGACAGTAATAAATCTGTTCAATTTGCCGGGCTCGTCTGGGGACCGACCACAAATGGTGTGAAGTTACCTATATATAAATTTAGATATAAAAAGAGGAGGACAATGAACTTTTGTTGAATTTTTTAATGTTTGTTCTAGCCTTAAGGAGTCTGATAAACAATATATAAATCTAAAATTAAAGTAACTACGATACTTTCATAATTGAAAATAATATTATAATACATTTAACTCCGCCCGGCTAAAAAGCATAAAAATATGTTAACATTTTAACTTACAATACTAATTGTCGTCGTGTATTAATTGACATCTTTTTCTGTTGCTATATTTTTCACACGTAGATTTTAAACTCATTATTTTAAACCAAAAAATGAACTTTTCTAAATAAATACTAAAATACAAGATTTAAAAGCGAAATACAACAGCGGAAACTATGTAAATAATTCAATAATACGATGACACTTGTTGCTACGTTAAGCCCAGTGCTATAACGTTTCGACATTACAGCTCATTTACATTTCATAAGCGCACGATCGAAGACCGATTTGCATAATAGATACCTTATAGTGATTGCGAATTGTGCTCGTTTAACCATTTTGTTAATTATGATTCTATTGGCTGAAATATTTAAACGTACGTTGTGTTAGAATTACAGCATACATAGCGACACATCATTATACACACACGTAATGGTATGTTTGATGCATTTTTAATATCATATCTGTGTCCTAATCTACATGTTATATGAATGTTACCATCGCAAATATGTGTTTATATTTTATGTAACCACA
>JAOSYY010000007.1:13513944-13526880 GCA_025727935.1 Hebomoia glaucippe
TGATTAATTTTCCGATTAAATCTCAAAATCGTCAAAAATCGAGTTACGAGGTTGCGTCAGAAAACCATCGATATATACATTTGTTATTTGCGTGCTGGCTATTTTCGAAATTGAAGCCGGTCGGGTCGTGAACCATTGCATCGGTATAAAGAAAACGGTCATAAAATGTAGTACCTACAGCTAACTTCAGTCTCTTAATTTTCTGAAATAACAATTAATAATGTTTTTAGAGCGTCATCAAATAGTAATTATTGATTTCAAATGTCAACCATTAAAAAAAACATATGCTTCTCCGTTAATATCCTTTATTAAACTATTTGTGCTTAACTCTAACTTACGTAAAAATATTTTTTTATAGTTTAGTCATTTTTTCATATTATAAACCTACAGCTTTCCTAATGGTAACTAAGTAGGACGTAACTCACCTTTATATATTTATACGTAAATTGAGCCGCAATATAGTTTAATAAATTGAAAAATGCAACCATTCGGGATTCGCGTTACTTTTTATCGAATAAAAAATTCGTTAGCACGGTATCCTATTTTTTATTTCACATGTAATCAATACGTGTTTATTTGCTTGTGGTTAATTTTGCTGTAGGATACAAAAGTAAATATTGACGCAACGTGATCGTTACTCTGAACACGGGGAAAACTATTTGGTATATAAATATGAAGCAAAGTCAAAGCTTTGTTGTTTTTCAATTATCCCCGATGACGGTAAATGTTCGATAATTAAAATTACGTACTTACTATGCGCATGACCTATGTCATTAAAGTATTGCTATTTAAGAGGAAACAGGAAATACTTATAAAAGTTAATTTAATAAATATCTAAAACATTGAAAATATTTTCATTATAATACTATTTTTAGTTCTTGATCAAAATATTTAAAAAAAAAACGAAATCAAAATTGGACCATCCCTTTTCGCGCTACGATATCACTAACGTGTACACAGAACTATAAACTTGCGTTTCTAACTGATCGTTAATCTTGGAAAATACGATATTTAGAATTTTTCACTTATTTATTAGACGTCGCTGAATTTTTATTCAATTCATTTCAACTCAAGTATGCCATAAGCCATTTAACATAACAAAAACTAGACGATTATTACGTATTAATAAATTATGAAAGAAACTTGTGGTTTGTAAGATTTGTTAATAAATTTACAACAATGTATTAAACTTAAAGCTATCTAAAGTATGCAGTATGCACTCGCTTTTGAGTTAGTGGTTACTGCTTATTCAGTATAAAATACTCTAATTCTAAGATTATGTAACTGGTGGTTAACGTTGTCAACTTAACATCAAGCAAGAATTTCAACTCGAAATACTTTCTAACATAAATGACACTGGAAAACTTTCTAGCTTAAAACTCATAATTTCAGACGCTTTTGAATAATTATTTCAGAATATAATCAAGCCACATCCAAAAACTATAAAATGTTAGATGACGAAAATATGTTTTTTTATGATTATATGTCGCATTTTCAATAAACAAGAATCTAGATCATACAATAACACGATAGTATCTTTTGGCACAGCCACATGTTATCGAAACAGTAAAACCGTGCTTCACATAGTGAAAACAAAGTGAAAACTATCAGGTGGCACATCAACAGCTTTATCGTCACGAGCTGGCCCAGTTTCAAACTAATAAATTCTACTAACGGGTACCGAATAGTGAATTAGAGCGTTCAACAAAAACCTATACATACATTCCTACGTATATCGGGAGAAATTCATGTTACAAATGTTTTCAATCAGTTTTTATTCTTCGGTTCAAAACATCTGCAATATCAAATTGATTGCAGATAAAACTCGAATTATATTACTTTATTTATATCATAGATTTCATCAATCGACATATTGATCGTTTTTATTAACATGTGAAAATTTTACCATTTAATCTAATTGCAAAAGTTATACACTAAAAATATGCTCTAAATAATGATTTAAATTAATTTAGATATATTTAAGGCGGTTTTAGACAAAAGGGCAAATCTGAAACCTAAATCTTAAAGTATTCGGTAATAAATTTAAGCAATATCACTTATTTCTCCCCTTCACAACCTTTCTACGTTAAAAAAAATCCCAGTTAATGTATGGAAGATCCTCGGTATCACCCAAAGGGACGCCAATGTAATAGGTATAACAATTAAGGCCCAGTAATAAACAAATTAATGACACTTTGAAACAAGGTAAGTTTTATTTAACGAAACAAATCAAGAGCAAACTGACTAGACCTTGTATAATGCTATGTAAAAAACATGCTCAAAGCCAAAGAAATATGAAAATGAAACAATTATTATGTCGCTTGACAACGCAATAAAACTGTAATATTTACTATTTACTGAAGCTTAAAGCTAATAAAAAGGGATTTTGCTGCCAAACATGTGAAATACATACAGAAGTTGTTTTATTTGGGCAATAGGCGACATTTTGCCATGAACTATACAATTGCGAAGTCAAACAGTTACTTAGTGATAAATAAATGTTGGCACAACTTGAAACTCAGTAATGCTAAAATTGATATTTCGCCATTCAGCTTAAAGCATTTTAAACAAGGTGTGTCGTAATTAGTGTAGATTAAGAACATTATTTTGTACATGTTTGTAATTAATGAATAAAATCTATAATCTATATTACATTAATTATTTTAACATCTATACTAATAACATAAAGCTGAAAAACTTGTTTGTTTAAACGGGCTAATCTCAGGAATCGCTGATCCGATTTGAAAAATTCTTTCAGTGATGGACGGACAAATACGGATCCTTACTAAAAGTTTAATAATGTAACCCAAGGTGTGAAAATAAAAATGATCGCGAGCGTAGCCGTTGGCAGAAGCGAGTTTAGAAATATTTTATGTTGAATACTGAAATTTTTAGAGACTTTACGCCTTGCTATGTCGAGAATGTCAAATTGTCATTAAATCAATTTTAGGTATTATGAATGTGGTGCATTGAAGCGTATATTCACACTGAATTATCAGAACTGCCTTTGTGAACGCGATCACACTGCGTTGGCGTAAGTATTAACATCGGGAGATTATTAATTTCGAATGATAATTTAATTCAAATGATTTCATAATTTCACTACTACTGGTATATTTATTATCAAATTGGTTTTTTTATTATGTTAATTAAACTTGTTGTAAATTCCTTTTATCTGCAATGGCAAGAAAGAACATTGATGTTCTACTAAATTTTCTAAACACAACTAGTTTTTTATCTTGCTTCTAATACGAGTATATTTTTTATTCTATAAGGGATAAGTTATTAAGACTTCCCGAGACTTAATAACTTATGCCTTATGGAATCAAAAATATTAATTAATCTCGTACTAAAGGTCATGTCGGTAATACAATTTAAAACGATATTTTGAACATTCAACGTGTAGCCTTTACACGTTCCTGTCTATTAATGAAACGGGCCCTAAACCAAGTTAATAATAATTTTGATGCGGATCATCGGTGTCGCTTCGGTTTTATTACGTGAATAGGTGCTCATAACCAAAGTCATCGAATACTGTCAAGTGACAGTAGGGACACACGCGATCGCGTGCTGATGGGATGTGTTATTGCCAGCCTACAGTTCAGCGTTTTTTATTCACACACAGAAGGCGTTTTCATAAAAACTGGAAGTGTTTTCACCTGTTTACGGTCAAACGTTTAAAAAAAACAAACTTTTAGTGGACCCTTGTTTTGACGATTGATTCTCGTAATTTCTACGAGTAAAAAAATCTTATATAATGTTTTCGAAATTCTTGCATAGATGATTAAAAATCATTTACTTTGATATACTAAGGTAGCACAAAATGGACTATTCTTTTTCACATAAGTATTTTTCGTCTATGCTCTCTACGATTTTTCATAATAAACTGCCTTTTAGCTTTTTCTAAGAACATTGCAGTTGCTATTGGTCTCGATTGATAACGCTCCTAGCCAATCTTCTTTGAATATAAACAATATTACAATTAAATACGACTTGACTTCGATTAGAATTAATATTATAGAGCGAGTACTGTATGAATATGTATAGTATATACAATTTACTGGGAGTGATTTCTCGAAGTATGTTCCGCAGTATATTCAATCACAAACTTACCCACATCTCAATAGACTAAAGCTATTGTTCAACCACTGAAGGATATATTATTCTTAACTATGAATTCCACTCCAATCTACGTGAAGGGTCCCCTTAAACCTTTTGTTCCTTATCCGTTCGATAAAACTTGCCCTAAAAAGAAATTTCTAGAAGAACCGATAAATCGCTCTGTTCAGAATCGACGGTAAAACATTCGTTAGGATATTCGTAATCCTATCTTTTCTATGAATGACGTTGATAGATTTATTTTCAGATAGAATATAAGTTTGGTGACGTGAAACAATGAAATATGTTTAAGAGCACTGTGGTACTGCCGCCTTAGAAAAGGCATGAATTTCATAACTGGAATTCGTTCGAAATAAAAAAGGTCAAATAGACTGACCTTTCCAAAGGTTACATGTAATAAATACTCATGTCCGCAGTTGCGCGTACGGTAGACACATTTCTATGACTGTTTCACTTATCATTTTCTTCACAGTAAAGAAATGAGGTTCCTATTCGCTATAAACATAATTCCATAAAAGCACGAAATGTATTGAAGCAGAGAAAAAGCTATTAGGTAGATATTATTTTAAAATGTAATAGATATAACGTAATAAATATATATCACTGTTAAAACATTTCCAAGTAAACACTGCTTCGTGTAGATAAAATGAAATGTCTATTCATTCAAATGTATGACAGTCGCGTATACAAAAGACTTTGTTATATTGTCTACACGTTCGTTTAAGGTCTCTTAAATGGGGGAATACTGCTTTGAGATATAGCGTGTAAAAAAAGAACGCCAAAAGCACAGACTAAGCTTAACCGATTTCCTATACTAAATGCAGTCGGGAAATTGTTCTCACAGTTCTTTGCATACATTGCATAAATAATGGCATCGTAACAAGTATGTGCATTTTTACAATAACCTCTTTAAGTTAGAACCACGCGTTCACTACGACATGAATACTTCATTTTAAAATAATGGATTTTAAATCTCATAAGCTTTGTGCCTACTGAGCGTGAAGCTACATGAGGGTTGTAGGTCTTACGAATACGATATATTTAGATATTATAGTTAGGTTACGACTAATTGAATCCATGAAACATGAAGCTTGATTCTAGGTACACCCATCTACATTAATGGCTTTACCCTTGACTGGATAGATCTTGTGCATAACTTTGTTAAGAACGGACGTGACAATTTTCTTGAAATATACATTAAACCGTTCTGTTTTATAAGTGTTCAGTATTTTTATTAATACATAAAGACACCTAGATATTTTAAAATAAATCTAAAATAGGAGACTTTAGCTCTTGACTCCAATCTAATTTTAACATATAAAATCTAGTTTGAATATATATTAATTCGATAAATCAAAACTTTACGTTTAAATTGACTCGCAAATTATATTGCCAATTGGTTTCCTGTTCGTGTTTCGTCTAATACCGTGTTAAATAAAGAATTAGCCTTTATCTTTAGAATTATTCAAAGGAAATGAAAGATTCCGGTCGTAGATGGAAAATTCGTGAAGTGCTGTGGGCGTTTCGACTTCAGTCTATGAATTTCACAAAAATTATAAGATGATGAAATATGGCTACAGGCGACAGGAATCGCTTGTGGTATATTGTATGCTCGCTTGCCTCCATATCTAGAAGAAATCAATTAAAACGTAACAAATACTTTATAAAAATATCGTACACTGTTCCTGTATACAATCAAAAAACATTTATTATCATTAGACAAAACAAACATGATTTGCCAATCTAAATGAAAGCTTCACAACTTCTAACAAATCGATGCTAGAGGTCAGCCAACATTAGGGTTTAGCGAGATTAATTGGGAAATCCTAGACAAAGCCTGGAATAAAGCTTCTGGAACCATTCGGGGAAGGCTAGATTGATAGAAATAGATGTCGTAACTTTGATAGGACAAAGTTTTCAATTTTTATTAACTTATTACTTCGGTTACGAGTTTCTGTAATTAACGAGCAACGACTATTCTTCTATGAATATTTAAGGATGTTAAATGGTATATTATTACAATTTTCTAGCGATATTTAAAATTCAGTCTAATAATAACTACTACCGATATCGTAGTACTCCTAATTTAATCTACTTTACACATAGGTACTTCGCAGGAATATACATTTCATTCCGTACAACGATTTCGTCAATCCCATATGGGATAATCGGATCAGGCAAATGTGTTCGCGTGAACGCCAGCGCCCATACCAACTAGATTTGTCAGTATTTCAGTATTGACTAGATCTCAACAGAATCTCCGCTATTCAAAAAATAAATCTGAAGTGAAACTTTTTCATTTATTAGATTTTTCATGGAAGTGCAGTGTAGCCGAGCTCTTTTTTCGATATTTGACTATGAATATTATTTCTTTTTAAAATTGTACACTTGAAACAAAAGCAAAATATTCAGAAATCGTATTATTATGATTAATTTTAATGACAATAATAATGTCATATAGCCGACATGTCGATGCTCATATAAAATAACAACGATCATACTTTTCTGAAATCTATCAAAATACAAAATCAGCTACCCTATATTTCTTTTTACAATCCTTACTTATGCTTTTAAAAGTCCATTATCAATTTATCATCATTTATACCCTGCATTTTACCACTCGTATCCTGGGGCGAATAACGAAGTTTATCTGGCAATGCGTTCCCCCATGAAACCCTTCTATCAAACAATTGTCAAATTTGCATACTCTATGTAGCTTCAATCCGATAACGTTTAAAGTTATTCACTAAAACTAAAGAGTACATGATAAATTAAAATCAAGTTTTCAAACTTCTTTTAACGAAATTATAACTTAATAATGTTTACATTATTTTTTAACACAAATATCCTTCGAACGTGTAATAGCACTAACAAATATTATAATCTATAATGCAATACGTTGCAAATTACCTATATACTCTAGTTGCTACTTGATATAACCGAGTTCTGACATATAATGCGCTACATGAGTCCACTCACTGACGTACTTCCGCGCTGCGAACCAGCAAAAAGCAATTTCCTATCGCAAGTGCCGATGCCGTATGACGTCACGATATAAACTCATTGTACCTTAATATAATTATATTTGGAAATGCCAGAATATAACTATATTTGTAAATGTATTATTTATTATATGTAGACTAATTGTTACATAATAATAAATACTGTGAAATAGTTTTAAATATTTATTATACAATTTTTACTATCCGCCATAACAGGAGCTTTTTTAATTGGACCTAAAGTTTAAATACATGTTATCTTGGTTGTAATCAACAAATTATTATGATTTAAACTTTTATATAAAGTTTATGCTTTCGTTTTTTAGATTGCGTGAAATATTTTCATTTATATATGTACAGTTAACGTACATTGGGCTTACCACATCGGGATTCACAATAATATTAATTATTGAATAATGAGGCTTAATTTGTTATTTAGAGTATTCATATATTACTTAAGTCCCACGAAGATAGAAAACATCTTATCAAAGTAGACCTTTGAAATAAACCCTCACATACTGTGTATGTAAAATTTATCTCAATACCTACTCTACTCAACAAGTTTAATTAAAATAATCTGACCAGAACACATACCATGATTACAAAATAATTAACGGACGTGATTCGTTTTTAGCGAAATCGTAATAAAACCATGCATCATTTTAAAATTATTGACACATCATTGCTATCGTGTTTAATAAAACAAGTTAATTTCTTGATTCAAAGCTTATTTTGTGAGTTCAGTTTTTATAAATAATTAATATATCGGCTTTACAATGTTTGTTATCTTTTGATATATTTGAGAACTTTACAAAAAGAAAAACGTATTCATCACACGTTCGATTCCCAATCCAACATTAAAACCATTTCTTGGTAATCTGACATTTCATTTAAACATAAATCATAAGAAATTTCATATTTGTGTTATTGATTATCATAGATGTTTGAAAATTTTCGTATCTTGTTAAATCTGCCTTAATATATCTAAGGATATTTATATATTAAACCTATATTTATGGCATCTGTTACTTCTTATGCTATGTATCCATTTTGTTTTATTTAAATACTAAAAAAACTTTATTACTTTCAAGAAAATGTACAAGCTACTTAAAATGTTTACGAAATCTAACAAACGCACCCCTTGATACATAATAAATTAAAACTGGAAAGAAAAAGAAAACTCCTACAGCCTACTAAGTTCGCAGCGGTCGTGAGCACCTGCTGGGTTGTGGATTTGTTTTGATACAAACCTTATATTCAGAGTAACGAGGCGCAATGCGACAAACGTGCTTGGAGTTCAGACTCCTGTCCAGTCCAAATATGCGTGTCACACTGTCTGATTATGAAAATGGAGAGCGTCTTTTATGACACGCTGTATGAATATATCCTTTTTACTTTGTACTTATTACTGCTTTTTTGTGGTTGCAAATCCTACGACACAATAAAATAAATGTCAAATTCAAAATTCGAATTTAAAAAATAACGGTCTAATCGCGTCTCAATATACATTATAGATTATATTTTTGTATTTGTATTATTAAATTTATACTCTACTTTGATTATTATTAATAACAGTAAAGTAAGTTCTATTTATTTCTATTTTTAATAATATATAAATTATCATAATTAATTCTATATTTCTCAGCCAAAGAACCGTCTACAAAAAATTTAATAATAACACTTACATATTCTCGTTAACCTCTACGATGGTAGGTGAGTAGATAATCATTTAATTATTAACTCGAAATATAAAAGTGACGCCGAGATTATTTGTGTAAGATTTAAATTTATGCAGACAAGGTGCTCTTCAACTCCAATTAGTCTCCAAATACACAAATCATTATTACGTAAATTATCCTCCTCTCTAGATTATCTCATTCGCTCAGCCATTTCAAGCAAATAATAGCTTACAATATATTACACAAATTATGTTATGTAATATTGGTTGGCAAACTTACTATAATAACTTCTAATTATATTTAGATATCTAATCACTAGTATATCAATCTCTATTAATATTGTGTCGACATAAGCGGTACCTAAAAGTAATGTTTAACAAAATATAAATAACTTTACCCCGAAATAAGCATGAAAACAATAATCACTTTAACACAACGATTTGGTTTTTGATTAGTGAAACGTAATTCGCATCATATAATTCTTTACACGTAACGGACTACGTATAAGAACAGAATCAGGTAAATCTGTGAATCGAAACAGGTATTTAGTATTCATGAACCTGATTGAACGCTACGCACGTCCGTCGCATGCTCCTGAAACTGTCGCCCGCCAACGACAATATCTGAAACAGAATGTCTAACCGATTTGAATTTATAAATGCGATTAAGGACTTCTTATTACCGTCAGTTAATCTTAAAATATTGATACTCGTATATTGCTAAAAAATCCACATATAATAAATAATTTCAATTGTAGGTATTAAACAGTATCCGAAAAACGGAAAAACGAGTAATAGTTTATTTTAAGTCAATACAGATCACAGGTATAATGTATATAATACTTGTTTCTCCTCCCCTTCCTCAACCGGCGATAAAAACTTACTTTGGGAAACCATGTAAAAAGTATGTCGATTCCTTTGAAAAGAAATGGTTGTCACGACAAATTCGTTTTAATGGGTATTTCAACTAATTGCTAGCAGCCAATTCGTTCCCTTTCCCAACAATTAGGGCTGATAACGAGAAATTTATTGCATTCCCGAAGTAAAAGGCCCACCTGTTTAATGAAGGCGCGCAACGATGGCTGGAATGTTTGTTAACTTTTCCAACATCGTTCTTTATATCCTAATATGCCATAATAAGTATTTATAAGAGTAAATTCTGCACGTATTAATAACGTTTCAGTTTTAAAATAATATATATATATACGTGTGAGTGTGTAATATACTAGTATTTACTTTTTTGTATAGATACTTATAGTAAATTTTATTAATTTTATCTGAGACAATATTTTACCTAAATTTCTACCTAAACAATTGTTTATTATTCAAATCACAACCCAATTCCCAGGGAGAGACAGTGTCTCATTTAAATGTTTGCTTTGGACAGTAGATTTGTAAAGTCCTTTAATATCGTAGACTGAATGAAAACAATCCACAGCGCTTTACCAAAAATATTATTTTAGGGATCGTGACAGGACGTTGTGGAATGAATATGGAATAAAATAAAGAAAAACCCAGCTTCGTACTTGCTAACATAACGAAAGAGATCTTTTTTATTTAAATTAAACAAAGTATTAAATTACCAAAATATTGTTACGATAATTATAAATATTGTCCGGTGTCAAAACATTAAAAAATTGAGCTAGTAATTTTTTAATGTTTTGACACCGGAACATCAAAATTCAATTGAAATTCTTTAAATAAACTATTACTTTAATTGATAATAAAGAGTGAACATTAATTAAAGTGTACATTTTAGTTTGCTTTATATCCTCATATTATCCGTGTGCTTATTACAAATAACTTCTTGCTGAACGTATAAAATAATTTCAGTAATAGTATAAACTATAGCCGGAACACGATTTTAATTTTACAAAAAAAAATGTAATTCAGGCTATTATTACCGAGATGAAATAATGATAAATACGCGTTAAAAAATAAAAATCGATTATTAAACAACAGAAATCAGTAAATAATAATATTCATAAAACCTTCGTGCACATTCCAATTAAATTGGTACCCAATATAATGCTAGAATGTTAATAGGTGATCCTCTTATAGATATCAAAAATACTCGTTAAGAATTTAAGACGCTTAAAATTACCATATTTTTATGTGAAGTCGTTCAGTATTCACAATTCTTAGTTGGGAATACATTTAATAAGTCGACATATAAATAGTTATATAATGCATTAAATAATTAATATCCAGAGTTCGTTGGTGCGTATAAAAACTCTAACCCATTGTTTTAAATTTTAAGAGAAATTTCGTTCATATATAAATTATTCGTAGGTACTCCTATTTCTTCTTTGATTATGAAATAAAATATATTTTTGTAAGTTAGATTTTCAAACAAAGAAATTTTATAAATAATTTTTCGAAGTACTCACACAACTAAGTTATACCTAGTAGCTAGCCAATTTGCGCATACTGTGAGTGAATAAAAGTTAAGTTCTTCAATACCTTCCTACTTGTTACTTGTTTATAATACTCAGTATTTTACGGACCAAAGTTTTCTTGCAGACTTTCTTTTGTTAACAATGCCGTTAAGTTCTTGGTTTATAACGTCTTATTAAAGAGTAAACCAGTATTATTACAGTGTATCTTATTTCTACTTACCAGTTACTCCCCGTGACTTCGTTCTCAATAATACAAAAACAAGTCTATGATAAAACTATGTTGTAACACAATGTTAGTGTGCTAAATTTTATTCAAAACCATGCATGTGTTTATGGATGATTGAGTAACAAACATATAAATATACTTCCATAACATTAGTAGACATGTAGGATAAATTTTCTACAAATGTTTTCATATAAAACATATTACAATAACCAGAAGCATTATAAGTAACTATTTATTATATCAACATTGGTATATAATTCGATATTATACAAGCGTAACAGGGTAAATTACTTATTTGTATTTAATTTAGTGTACAGTTAATTTACTACAAAATAATTATAACGTGTGATCATATCAATTAATTATTTATGTATACATCAATAAGGGCTTGAAATTAATATTATAAAAACAATTATATGAATAACATGGACACATAAAATGGATTAATACGTACTTTGAAAATTATATTATACAGATAAAACACTAAATCGTTTCTAATGATAGAGGTAGAGCGAATGCTTTGATCTCCAA
Organism: Hebomoia glaucippe; assembly: GCA_025727935.1. Lineage (NCBI taxonomy): Eukaryota > Metazoa > Arthropoda > Insecta > Lepidoptera > Pieridae > Hebomoia > Hebomoia glaucippe. The sequence continues at coordinate 13,525,897 of JAOSYY010000007.1, forward strand.
TGCTTTTAAGATGTCACTGCCGATTTTTACTATCATATCATACTGCCATAAATACATTTGTACAATAAAAGTAAAATCGTACCCATAAAGTATGTCTTATTCCTACATTTTAAAGGTAAACTACGTGCCATAAATGCACTTGAAAAGTGAATTAGAAGCTTTAGAAAATATATCTTTTATCAATGTATATCATTGGCCCACTAGATAAGGTGCCAAATTTAAAATCATCTATGGACTGTATATAGATAACAGTTTTTAACCTTGTCAATAACATTATATTTTCTTTAATATTAGCACAGACGTATAGAATTCGGACTCTAACAAATATTATATACAGTCTAAAGAACGGCTTTTCTTTGATAGAACTTTCACTGGTAGAGATGTAATATTAAGGAGCGTAATGTAGTATAAAATATTATAATTATGTTTGATATTATCATATATTTTCACTTCAGATTCAGAATTCGAAGAGTTGGGTGAACAGCTACCTAGGTACCGACCAGACTCTATTGCTGCCTTGCGGAGACAAACGCGCTTCACAGACTCAGAGCTGAAGAGGTTGTACAGGGGTTTCAAAGCAGAGTGCCCCACCGGCGTAGTACGAGAAGAAACCTTCAAGCTCATATATTCGCAATTTTTTCCACAAGGAGGTAAAGTATTTCATTATATACTTAATCTAATAATAACAACGACTTAACCAAAAATGTAGCAACAAATTAACAATATACGATACAGCACAGCAGCCGTAAATTATGGCGTTGATCAAGTGGACGATTTTTTATTATCTCATGCTTTGTAATGTTAGATTGAACTCAATTACTCATACGATACAAAGTTTACATGAAACTTGCAACAGTTCTTAGTAATAAATACTGTGGTTTTCGTGGAAGTTAAATCACAATAACAAAAATACAGTCGAACCTGGATAAGCGAGAACTGGATAAGTGAGAAAACTCTATAAGTGAGAGTAATAGCCAGGACCCG
>JAOSYY010000007.1:13526980-13559369 GCA_025727935.1 Hebomoia glaucippe
TATATATATGTGTGTGTGTGTGTGTGTGTGTGTGTGTGTGTGTGTGTGTAATAAAAATATTTGTGGGTGGGTCACTCTTATCATTTAAGGGTGTGAAAAAGGACCGACTGATTTTTAGACCTACCCGATTCGCACACAAAATTTCATAAAAGTCGGTCCGGCCGTTTCAGGAGTTTGGTAACGAACACTGCGGCACAAGACTATTATTTATAATATTTGTAGGTCACATACGTTTCTTAACATTTAAGATATCATAAATGTATTTCCAAAAGTTATGAATACCTTAAACCCTCCGTGTTATTATAAATTATCTTAATATTAAAAATCTTTCATAATAACAACAATTTAACATTTTTTACACAAACACTGCAATATTCAAATAATTTGCAATCTTTTGCAGTTATGTAAATATTTGTGATCCTTTGCAATGTATTTTAAATGAAAATTCCTGGGATTCTATGATATTATAATGTTATTTAAAAAAGTTAGCGTACCAAACAACATTTACTCTGCAAGTAGTCTTGAAAACTTTTTTAATACCTGTAACAAAAGGCCTCTTGGTCTAATGCGTGGTCAATTTTTGTAGAGAAGCTACGAAAAACTTAGGAGTATGTAACAACTGCTTACAGAAACTCGCTTATTAATTCTCCGGGGAACTTTTATCGTTGAAACGTACAAATACTTTAAATTAAAAATAATGAACCACATTATTCGAATTATAACACAACGTTAAATCTATAAGTAATATTAACAATGTCGCTGATACAATTATTATTGCAGTGATGAATGCTTGTAGCCTCGACGCCTGCTTGGCGTTTGTCTGTGGCCGTATGCCGGCAAACAAACAAACGGAACAAGATTAAAATTGAAAGTCTATCTCTGACTCACTACCGCTGCTTACCACCCACCAAATACTAGCTTACCTTGACAATGAAAGTAGACTACATTATGGACGAAGGTTTTGTATAAAAACCAGAGCACTCCTTGCAGAAATTATTCAGTTGCCAACATTAACAACAGAAACATGTACGCCAAGGTGTGTGAGAAATTTGAATAAGTGATATTCATTAATTATTATTTTGAATGTAAATTTTAGAAATATGCTAATCTATATTATTTGTATTTGCAGTTGATCGTCGCTCTTTGTGCGTTGGGCGTTGCCCACGGAAGCGGACTGTTGGCAGCTGCGCCCGTAGCTTACAGCAGCCACGCCATTGCCGCACCAGTGGCATACAGCAGCCACAGCATCGCAGCACCAGTGGCATACAGCAGCCACGCCATCGCCGCCCCAGCAGCTGTAGTCTCACGGACGATCACACCTGCAGTGTCTTCTGTGTCCTCCTACTCCACACAGACCGCCCACGCTGCACCCGTCGCCTACGCCGCCGCTCCCGCTATTGCCCGGACGTACGCCGCTCCCGCCATCGCCCGGACATACGCCGCTCCCGCTATCGCAACATACGCCGCCGCTGCCCCAGTCGCAGTCACTCGGACTATCTCTCCCGCCACCACTTCCTACTCTTCTTACTCCACCCAAACCGCTCACGGATCTCCCATCGCCACTTACGCCGCGGCTGCCCCCGCTGTTGCCATCCAAGCCGCCCCCGCCGTGGCTGTCCACGCCGCTCCCGCTGTTGCTGTAAGCCGGACCATCGCTCCCGCTACCACTTCTTACTCTTCTTACTCCACCCAAACCGCGCACGGCGCTAGGGCTTACGTCGCCGCTGCTCCCGCTCTCGCTGCCTACTCCCGGACATACGCCGCCCCCGCGTACTCCACCTACTCCGCTGCTGCCCCCGCGTACTCCACCTACGCTGCTGCTGCTCCCGCGTACTCCACCTACGCCGCTGCCGCTCCCGTCTACTCCACCTACGCTGCCGCCGCTCCCGTGCTCAGATCATCTCTGGCGTACTCAGCCGCTCCCGCCGTCTCTCACATCTCTTACAACGCTCACGGCGCTAACTACGCTTGGTAAACTGAATCAATAAATAGAATTGTTGTGTAAATAAAAGAAATGATTAAATAAAATCTTGCCATAAAAAGGTCTTTTTATATAATGTAATTCTATAACGCAATATTGTTTAAACATATAATATATTTATCGAGAGATCCTAAACAAACCAATTAATTAATAAAAAAAATAAAATATACATAAATATACCCTTGTGTTGTTTACTACATCTGTAAATTTCTAATAATCTTAAAAATCATATATATATATATATAATCAATCTTTATATTCATTTGTAAATACTAAAAATTTACGAATGAAGTTTATGCTAGTTATAATAAATTAATTATTTACTATAACTAGCTTTTATAGTACCTACTTACTGAACTTATTTGATACTACGTAAGATACTATCAGGATTTATCATAGTAATTGTTCTGAATTAATTATTTTCTAATAACGTCTTTTAAAAATACGTAATAGGCTTACTTTTATATGAGAACATTAAAAAAATAATTCACAATATTAGACAAGGTATATAATTATATATATTTCCAAGACCTGTTTCATTTCAGTTAACAATGGTTATTTTGTACAAAGAATATGTTTATATATGGCTTAAAGAATTTATAAGTTTAATTGGTATTATCTAAAGTATAGAAAAACTTGTCAAGAAATGTTCTAAGTCATGTAACGCAATGCGGTTGAAATTTCAAGCATGCGTTTTTTGGCAAATACTGCTATATAGAAGGCGAAATTAGAATTTATTAAGCGTTCCTGCAACTTATTTGAAATTTTAAACAACGTTTAAATTTTGTTTTTAATAGCATTAAGGTATATTATGTATTTTGAATTTATCGCGTAGAGTAAACTAGAATTATGACTTAATAGGAATGATATCGTGTGTCCTTCTAAAATCAGTGTCAATTTAATGAACATACAATTTACTTGATGATTCGGTAATCAGACAAACATCCGGTTAGTTTTAATAGCCAATAAGCTAAAATCGCCCGGATCATTAAAAACAAGAAGCCCTTAGACATATGACATGTTAATGTTTAACTATATGCTGTTCGCCGTCTTAATTGTTTTTATTTCCAGTATTCAAAAATTCATAGACTGAAGTCGATTATAAATGCGAAATAGTTTTATTCATTTATTACACTTTCACGTCTAAGCCGCTAATTATTAATGAATTTTTAATTACGAAAAAAAAGACTTCTGGAGGAGGTTGGGAGTACGGTAAAATTTGTATCATAGTTTTTTCTTGGGATTTCTGATCCAGTATTAACATAAATATTGTTTGTTGATAAAGCGTGGTATATTATATTGTTTTTTTATTTTCCTAAAAGGTATAGATGAGGCTGATGTTTATATGGAATTCTAATACATAAATAACCTGAAATATGGAAATCGCCTAATAGTTTTTGCTTCTGTAATTACTGTATCGATCGAAAGATAGTTTGATTATAATAATGCTACTCAAACTGTCATTATACATCACTACAAAGATTTTGTAGTATAAAGTTCGTATCGCTTAGTAATAATGCAATAGTTATATTACATAGGTTCCTTTGTATTGCTCGAGTAAGTTACATTAGAATAAATATATATAAAATTTAACACATAATAGATGTCTAATGCTGAAGTTCTAATATATAAAATATGTTACTTTATCAATGGAACACATTTCTACTGATTTATTAAAAACTAAATAATCCTCGGCAAGAGTTCCTCAAATACCTGAATAGATACCTAAATCATGGCTAAGTACAGTCTCCATCACCACACTATGTCATCAATTTAGTAGTAAATCTGTTTTTAATGTTGTACCAAAAAAAAAAAAATATAGATATATATATATATATATATATTATACCAAATGATTTGATATTTAGATGCAGGAAACAGAAACAAAAATATGTTTTTAATTATAACTGCAGGGAAATTATTACAATGTGGAGTTTTATAAAAAACAATCATTACCTTATTAATAAGTTGTCTGGTTGTCCGCGAAACATTTGCTTTCTCATTTATTGTTATATCAATAAAGGTACTATAGATAAATGTTATGTATATTATTTATATAATAATGTTTATAAAATATATATATAATCCTCAAAACATAACTATGTATATATGTATGTCTGTGTCTATTAATGATAGAAAATTTTTGAATTGGTATCTATTACAAAATATCAATATTTTGTAATTTATTAAAAATAGATACCTACTAATGCAAAACTAACAAAAGTAAACCCTCTAGTAAATACGGTGAGTAACTTTATCATATTTTCACGCTAAAAGTTTTGATCATCCACAAATTTTCATAGTAATTCTAAGATAAGCGGAGAAAGAAGTCTGTTGCGAAGAAGTTATTGATTGTAATATCTAATAATAATAATAAACCCTCTAAAAATATTTGAAAATAATAAAGCCACTTCTATGTTGTTTAAACAGTTAACGATAGCGTTATAAACAGACCTAAAAAAAATTTAAGGGTTTATAAATGTTTTGTTGAAACTTTGATGTGAAAGGATCATTGGTCAGATTGCACACCAAGACAGACTCAAATAAAAGCGAAAGTTACATGCAAAAAAACGATACTTACCCTCCTATGACTGGATTACCTTGACAATGAAAGTGGTTTTGAATTGATCGCTTGTGAACGTTTTTTGTATAAAAACCGTAGCACTTTTTAAAGAATTATTCAGTCGTCACTATCAAAAGCTTAACAATGTACGCTAAGGTTTGTATTGTATTAAAATAATTGTAGGCAATTTTATTTGAGTTTTTCAGAGTACAAACAATTTTATGTTTTTTATTTATTGCAGTTGATCGTCGCACTTTGCGCCTTAGGCGTTGCTCACGGCAGCGGATTGTTGGCAGCTGCGCCAGTAGCTTACAGCAGCCACGCCATCGCTGCCCCCGTGGCATACAGCAGCCACGCTATCGCCGCTCCCGCCATTGCCCGGACGTACGCCGCCCCAGCCGTCGCAACTTACACGGCTGCCGCCCCAGTGGCTATCACCCGGACTATCTCTCCCGCCGCCACTTCCTACTCTTCTTACTCAACCCAAACCGCTCACGGGTCTCCCATCGCCACCTACGCCGCAGCTGCCCCCGCTGTCGCTGTCCACGCCGCTCCCGCTGTTGCCGTGAGCCGGACCATTGCCCCCGCAGCCACATCTTACTCTTCTTACTCTACTCAGACCGCTCACGGTGCTAGGGCCTACGTTGCCGCCGCTCCTGCCATCTCTTCTTACGCCGCTCCTGCTTACTCTACCTACTCCGCGGCGGCCCCCGCTTACTCCACTTACGCTGCTGCCGCTCCAGCGTACTCCTCATATGCCGCTGCCGCTCCCGTCCTCAGATCATCTCTAGCCTACTCGGCAGCTCCTGCGGTCTCTCACATCTCTTACAATGCCCACGGCGCAAACTATGGTTGGTAAACAATACCATTGTACCTTGTATATAATATTACAAAACAAATTATAATAAAAGTATTTAAAATATATTTTATTTATTTTAATTACGCCTATCTGGTTCATAATACCCATTCGGATATTTTAAACAACATCAGAATGAGTATGTTGTAATTATTACGGTGGTAAGTAGTCATTTTTAATGTGCGTATCGACTTAAAGGAATGCCTAAAAATATAAAGGTACAAGTTGCAAAAGGGCAAACTAGTATATTAATATTTTATAAGATAAAGCCTAGCTGTAGAACTAGGCATAATCCAAATATATTTAATGTTCACTTTATAAACCCATAATACGCAATAGTTTTACATTATTTCATGGAATTATTGTTTCTATCTGAGCACCACGAAGAATTATTAAAGCAGTATAAAAAATTAAGTTCTAATATTCTCACTTTATGTTATATTTTTCTGAGATATCACGTACTGTAACAACACTAATATGTAATATCTGTTTTAGTAAAAGATATGCTTTGAATCTATTAATTATTTTCATTTCATTATAGCTTACTTAATAGCAACTGAAGAGATGTTGAGAAATCCTATATTTATGACAAATTTATATTGAAAAAATACTGCACTTCACAACATTTGCCTCTATAATATCTTTAGCCAATATGAGTCAATTAAGCCTCATCTTAGCATATATCAAATTAATCTCAAATCAATCTAAGAAGCTTTCAAGCAAACAAGTTACGCCCTCACTATTTCTAAGTCCTCATCTTGCTGTATCATTTATTTCGTAAAATACTTCAACAATAATGCTATTTCTTTTTTGACATTTACTTAAGATAATATATGTATGATAATTCTTACCATAAATATGACCATATTATAATCAATGAATGCATTTATACCAACCTTGAAAGCATAGTCTTATAAAAAATAAAAAATATTTTTGATACGTATTTCGTATACGAGCATACGGTGATTGATTACTGTCACCCATGGACAGAAACAAAACCAGATAAATCCGAGATGCGTTACTGGCCTTTGCAACAAATGTCAACAGACACAGTGACTCAATTTTATATTACTTTAACATTAATAATTAACGTTAATTGATTATGAAATAAAAAAGTTTTACTCGCCGCAGCGGTATTTGAGTTTATTGGAAAGGTATTATGTAGAACTCTATGTAGGTCTGTTTGCGTGGAATCTGATGCAATTATGATTTAAAGTTTCGTTTTAACGATAAGCTAACCATATTGTATTATTTATACAAGTTTGAAATATTTACATAAAACTATTTGAAATCTATTAAAATAGGATCCATAAGATGCCTGCTGGTTATAGTGCACTGAAAAAATGAAAATAATATTATATTTAATTTATTACGTATTGATTTCGTTTAAATATTTTTTATACAACGTTGTTAAAGTACAATACTGTACCCGCAGTCAATTCTTTTAAGAAAACTTTTGCTGTGTATCTTAGTATTTTTGTTTTAAGAGCTGTTAATTAGGAAAATGTGACTGCTTGGGTTACATTCATTTATGTTCATAATCATAAGCATTAAGAATTATATTTTAAAATGATAAAGCAATATTTTATATAAACTATTATCTTATAAACATTCGAACAAAATTCGAGTTCCTATAAGGCAGACTTACAAATATATGACAGGAATAGACTATAAATCTAATTAAATAAATTAAAGACTATTTTTTTATAACAGATAAGATTTCTACTCAAAAGCAACTTCTTCAAAGCATCAATTTCAATTAAAAAAAATATATGGATTATTTGAAGGTAAATTACTCAAAACAAAAAATATTTTCACAAGCTCATATCATAGAAAATGGGACATAGAGTATTAGTAATTCTAATGCTTGTGTCATAGACGACGTTTATTAAGTTATTCCGATAAAGTAGTATCTAGAACACATATTAATAGGAGATTGGGTGTAGTTTTGCCCTGACATTGTTACACTTTGTACGGACAGGATCTAAGCAAAGAATTGTAAATATTTACCAGCCAAAGTCACCCTTATTGCATGAAGCGAGCTATTATTTTTCGATATCACAAGTTGCACCACATATTGCACAAAACTTATCTCAGGATTGGATACCAGTTTGTTCAGAGTGGTATATAAGTGAATGCATGTGCTTTTGGAGACACAAAGTAAAACTAACTCAACCCTATCATGTATTCCAAGGTAGGCGTTCTCACAAAAAGCTTTACAGAAAACCTCATGCTTCTATTATTGTACAATTTTCAACATTTTCTTTTCTTTTTCAACATTAACTTTTCAACATTAACTTTTCTCTCGTTTTCAGGTTATAATCTTCCTATGTGCCGCGGGCATTGCCTCCGCTGGTAACTTACTGCACGGGGCTCCCGTCGCTTACAGCGCTCCAGCGACTTCAGTATCGTACTCAACACAGACGACCACTACATCCCACGGCGCCCCAGTGGCCACATACGCAGCTGCTCCAGTTGCCACAATTGCTGCCGCCCCAGTAGCAACCTACGCTGCTGCTCCAGTAGCAAGCTATGCTGCTGCTCCAGTAGCAAGCTATGCTGCTGCTCCAGTTGCCACATATGCCGCTGCTCCTGTTGCAACATACGCAAGAACTTACGCTGCACCAGCTGTCGCCTCGTACTCCGCACCTGCCGCTAGTGTTTCATACCAGTCTGTGCAGTCAACTCACGCAGCACCTGTCGCTTACGCCGCAGCAGCCCCTGTAGTGAGAACATATGCCGCTCCGGCCTACGCTAGGACCTATGCTGCTGCTGCACCAGTCTACGCACGCACATACGCGGCTGCCGCCCCCGTTGTGGCTAGAACTTACGCTGCACCGGCCATTGCCACAATCGCTGCGCCAGTGGCTCGTGTCGCTGCTCCCTCAATCTCCTACGCCTCCGTTGCAACCCACAGCGCTCCTGTGGCCACATACGCCGCTGCAGCTCCCGCCTACACCACTTACGCTGCTGCTCCGGCTATCTCTACTTACGCTGCTGCCCCAGCCTACTCCACTTACGCTGCTGCTCCGTCTTACTCCTACGCTGCAGCACCAGCTTATGGTGGTTTGGGAGCCCACGGCTGGTAAACTACCAAAGCATTTTATTCTGTATATAACTATCTAATCATTAGAAAATAATAATATAAAATATTGACTGTATATTTGTAATGAGAAAAAATTATTTTAAAATAAACGAAACTTGAAATTGTACCATAACATTTTATTCGAGAGCAGAGAAGCATAAAATCCACATAATCATCTTTTATTTTAATTTTACCTGTGATATTAAACAACAAACGTGAATGAAAATTAGAAACCTTGAATACATTTTACATACAGGGTTTTATACAGGGTGTTTGGGGACTTCTCCCGAAAACCGGTGATAGTACTAATGACACCTTTGATGAAGGGAAGTTTTATTTCGCCCCGTCATGTTAGTCCAGCTGTTTCTGCTATGGTGCTTCATTTTTGGTTCTTTTTTTTAGTAATGTAATGTATTTTTTATGAAACTATCACTTCATTTAGCTGTACTTACAAGATGGAGCGTAAATAAGGTTAATAAAAGGTGTTGAAAATAAGTCTTTTTTTAGTCACGATCGACTTTTTTCTGTCCCGTTATCAAAGGTGACCTTAGTACTATCAGCCGTTTTTATTTTCGGGAGCAGTCCCCAAACACTCTGTATAGATAGATATGAATAGACAACGAATTCAATTGTCAATGAAACACTAATAAAATCTCCGTAAATCGTATGTTAGTTATTATTTTAGCTATTTAATTTGTATAGGTTTTTACTAATCTATAATATACATCGAGAGCAATAATCATAGGTGGGAACAGTTAATTATATTTAAACGTGAGTGGTTTAGGTACTTCTATGCAATTGCATAAGTAGTTTTTGGTGAACGGGTTGATAACATTTTACGTGTAACACGCAAACCTTTTGTAGAATTTTAGATTTATTGCAAAATTGTATACAATTTTGATTATCCTATAAAGAACTAAAACATATTTTAACGTTCTACACATACTGTTAAGTATTACACACCATAAGAAGTTGAACTTTTTCCTTTTGTAAGTAAAAATAAAACACAAAAGTGTAGTAAAGCAGAATTGCGAAAAATAAAACTCTTGGCGCCGACAAATGTGACTTAACAAAAGACTACAAATGACGACGAATCCATTGTTGTTTTAACTTTTACACATACATACATACTTATGACTCTGCTTCGTGTTTATGTAAGATGTAGACAATATACAGTGACAGCAGGCAGGGATGTTTGTAGGGTTTCAATTTGTATATCTGTGGACTTAATAAAGTTTGTATGTGATCATTAAAAGATATACATCTTCTATATATACAAAGGAAATTCGTGTTAGTTACACTATTTATAACCCAATAACGGCTGAACCGAATTTGGCTGAAAATTGATGAGGAGGTAGCTTAGGAGCAGGAGGCGGACACATTTGTTGATATTTTTAGTGTTTTATACATGTATACTCGATACTCGTACTGGTAAGACATGGTCAATAAAGAGTCATTAAAATCTGCTCATATATTGCATATAAGACACAACAAAGTTCGCAGGCTCAGCTAGTACTTTATAAAGTAAACTTATTAACAGCAATTTTTAAGTTTATTTGTCAATATATTAGATAATAATAAAACAAAACCTTATTTAACAATATCATATACCATGTTTCGTTTTTATTACATTTTCATGCGATTTGTCTTATACAAATATTTATTATTAATTGTACCCGCACTACACCCGCTTTAGTTTTATGGATAAATTATTTTTAGTATACGATTATAAACACATGCAATGAAAACACTTTTGAGTGGTAACCTAATTGTTTTTTTTTTCAATAAAGTATATATATATATGTGTTATAATATCAGCTATCTGTCAGTGAATCCTGTCAAAATCAGTCTAGTCGTTTGGGAGATAACGCGGAACAAACACAGGTAGACACACAAATATGAATAAATTCTATTTCCGAAATAAGAAATGTACTTGTATATTATTTTTATTTATTTAGAAAATAGTTGTTAACTGAATTCTTATGATAACTAGCTCTTCATGTTAAAATTTTCAGAATTTCACTATTTAGTTATTATTAGATTTCAATTCTTTTAGAATTTTGAGGAATAATACAACAGCATTAAAGTGATATTTTCTGTATTTCTCGTTTATAATTTACTTTGTACAAATAAAATAATTTAATACAATAATGTAACAAATGATCGAACGTAGATATTAATTGATCACCAGCCGTAGCTAGCTCCCAAACCCGCGTAGGAGACGTGCGACACGGCAGGAGCAGATGAGTATGTGATAGCCGACTTGACGATTGGTGCAGTCTGGTATGCTACGGCAGGCGCAGCGATGGTCTTAGTGATGATGGGAGCGGCGTGATAAGCGGACACTGCGGGGGCGGCGGAGTACACTGCCGGAGCAGCGGCGTAAACAGCTGGAGCCGCGGCGGCGTAAGTTGCTACAGCGGGGGCAACGGCTTTAGTTTGGGACACGGAGGAGTAAGATACGGCTGGAGACAGAGCCTTTGTAACGGTAGCTACTGGAGCTGCATGGTATGTGGAGTAAGCAGGAGCGGTAGCATAAGTCGCCACTGCGGGTGCAGACACGGAGGAGTAAGATACTGGGGCTAAAGTTTTGGCGATGGTAGCTACAGGGGCGGCGTGGTAATTTGAGTAGGCTGGAGCGGCACTGTAAGTGGTGTACGCAGGTGAAGCGTATGTGTTGGCCAGGAGAGGGCTAGAGTAGGCAACAGCTGGAGCAGCGTGTGCTGTAGTTTGAGAAGAGTAAGAGACAGAGGAAACGGGAGCGGCGTACGTAAGAGGAGCAGCGTGGAGTAAGTTGCCAGCGGAGGCGATGCCCGCCGCGCACAAGAAGATAACGACCTGAGAAAAAAAAGGACAATTTTATACTGTGAGTTTATACTAAGATAGTTACAAGATAGAGTTACACTAAATTCAAAACATCACAACACTGTATCCATATATAAGTAGACGTTATTAGAAATTTAACTGTCACACACACCTTAGTGTACATGTTTGTATGTTGCAATGTTACTGATGGAATAATTTTAGATACAAATGTACATGCTTATATACTCCTTAATCAGTTCAAATTGTTCCACTACCGCTCATCGCCTCTGGGCTTTTCACACTCAATGCCAAGGTGGATCACCACCTAAAAGTCAAGCTACCGGTCTGTTTCGTAATCGGATTTGCTTTTATTACATGGTAATTACATGATATTTATGGTTCTCTAAGCCTTGATCAGTGTATTGAAATTAGATCATAATGTAACGCATGCAAAAATGGTTTACAAAATCAAAAATTTCATGTAATATCATTGAACGAAAACTCACGTAGCTTTATATCGTTTAAAAATTAAGCAGTTTAAGGACTCACTCGTAAACATCACTATACAATATATGTAATGTAGAAAATATAAATATGACTATTACAAAAGATACTTAGTTTTAATTCCGAAATTGTCGTTCAAAATGGGTTTCGTATTAATTAGAGTTAACTTAACTTTTTTTTTACTATTATGAGAGGGTATTTGTATCATTATGAAAATTGTTATGTATATTTTTCTACAGATAAAGGTTATATGCTATCTCAATAGATATTAATTACTTAAATGACACAGACAAAATTTCGTGGGCCAGCTAATATATTCCATACTGTATTTTTTTTAAATATGTTTTTACGTATAATCGGTCAACGGTTTACTGATAGTACTTTATACCTATATTTTTTATTCCTAAAAATTTTAAATGTAGGGATTTTATGAAGGAACATTTTCCCATACTAATAAAATGTTACTTTTATTCCCTACTTTATATATGTTTATTGATTTCCAAATTGTTTAATTAATCCAATCAAGACTTCATTTTATCAATTTATTATTTTGTTTAGTTGTTAATAGCTTATATATAGTAATTAAACGATATAGTATTGAGAATGTGTATTTTTTATGTTTACATATAGTTTAAAACAAGATATATTTTGGCAGTATTGTTCTGGTGTTTCTAGAAAGAGAGTCCTCAAACCTGACAATGCAATAACTGATACGATAGGATAGTTGTAAAATTAAATTACTTTAGCACTTATTATAAAGTACATTTATCTTAGACGTTGTACAGGTGGTGTAAATCATTTTGATTTCTATCTGCTTGAACATGTTTATATTTTTAATTCTATAAGCATAATGTTTGTAAGTCGGGCTGCTCTACCGGCTTAGTCGAAAGTCTATCGGATTAATGAATCGTTCTTATGCCTGCTGGAAATATATTTATATATGTATACCTATATATAATATGTACCTACATACAACTAAATATTTATGCAAAAAATTGAGGTGTATGTTTGTAATATCAAAATACTAGAATCGTTCTAAATATATCTGAAATAATATACAATTCTTATAAATGAAACATAATTATTTTTATACTTACAAATAATAGTAATCATACACATGGTTGAGACTTCAGCTACCATTAAGTACTCCTCTGTCCAAGTTTTCCAATAAAGATAATCGTATATGTAATTCAAAAACAGGTAGAAGTAGAGAAGGCCTCCTGACACTTTGACACATATACTTTACGGAACATACCGCATATTAAATATTATGTCATACAAAATAATTGATACAAGAATTTGGTAAAGGTAAAGGTTTTTTTAAATTGTTTGATTATTCTGTATACGTACTATAAATAATAATGATTTATAATAATATCACAACATAAAAATTAAAAGAATGGCAATTTTTTTTTACAATTATTAATATATAGAGAACATGCCTCCTAGAACTCATAGAACGTATAGGAAAAAGGCGTGATTAACTGGATGTGTACAGGAACTCTCAATAAAATTCATTATTATTTTGATATGTTTATTATCCTATTTGGACATCAATAATTTATATTCGTAACAAATTAGACTATGTGTAAATTTTTGGTCATTCACCAGCCGTAGTTGGCTCCCAAGCCGGTGTAGGACACGTGCGACACAGCGGGGGCAGCTGAGTAAGTAATGGCAGATTTGATAACAGGTGCAGCATGGTAAGCCACTGCGGGTGCAGCGATGGTCTTAGTGACAACGGGAGCGGCGTGGTAGGCAGATACCGCGGGCGCGGCCGCATATACCGCGGGGGCAGAAGCGTATACGGCTGGAGCTGCGGCGTATGTCGCTACAGCGGGTCCTGAGAGAGTCTTGGAGTGGGAAACAGAAGAGTAAGACACGGCCGGAGATACAGTCTTGGTAAGAGTGGCGACAGGGGCAGCATGGTAAGTAGAGTACGGAACGCTGTGGTAGGTAGAGTAAGCTGGTGCGGCGTGGTAAGCAGTATATGCGGGCGCGGCGTAACTGGCAACAGGCGAAGTGTACGTCTTAGCTACAAGTGGGCTGGAGTAAGCCAGGGCTGGGGCTCCATGAGCAGTGGTTTGAGATGAGTAAGATACGGAAGAAACAGGAGCGCTATAAGTCAGAGGTGCAGCATGAAGCAAATTGCCCGCGGAGGCAATGCCAGCTGCGCACAAGAAAACTACGACCTGAAATAAAAATTTGCAATATCAGTATAACATTATTTATAGAACTCCAAAAGAAGTAGACGAATAAGTCAAGCAGGGAATCAATAGTTTGTGAACATTGTATTTTAATAAATATAGCGTAAAAATTGTACCTTGGTGTACATGTTTGATTGTTCCGTTGTCGTCGTTGGAATGTTTTTTTGATCGGTAACTGATGCTTTTATATGGTCAGTGAAAACTGGTATCGGCGTTACTTGTGGACTCATCGCCGCGAGCTATCAGTTTCAATGTCAAGGACGCGCTCCGCCCAAAAGTGTAAGAGTAATTACGAGTAGTAGATTAATAGTGAGAAAATGCTATAACAATAATTGTCGCTCTGGTAGTTATTTAAAACTATACAACATCCTGATCAATATAATTTCCAATATCTTTATTAAGTAAATTATTAAATTTATATGAACCTGTATAAGATGATAATTCTAGCATAAAGTTAATAAAAATTTAGTTGGATAACGTAAATATAAGTTTAGTACAAAGATATATTTTGTACTAAATAAATTTCATATTTATTTGATATTTCATATTAAACGATATATAGTTGCATACATTAGAAATCATATGAAGCGTCCTTTTATTCAATGCCTCAGGTTTATCTAAATATATTGAAAGTTTATTTCATAGCTACAAGTATGCTAATATAAGTATGAATCACAGGATATAATCAATTCTTACATTTCCGGTGATGGTAATGATATTAATTTCGAAAGATTTATAGATAAGTTACAAGGTAAGGACAAACCTAAGAAATGTTTTAACGACAAGATGTAAAATATTTGTGATGTTGATTGGAAATTACGGTAACATGTTTAATTTAAATATTTCTTTCTTACTTAATATTTTTTGTAAAACGTATAAATATAAAACCTCCATTTATACAAGCACGAATATAATAATATAATAATAGGTTCGTATGTTTACTGTATTCGTGGTATTGTAGCTCCTAAACGGATGAATCGATCTAATTTAGATGATATATTTTTTTTAAAACAAAGGCAGTTAGAATGCATTATTAGTAATTTTGATTATTCGCCAAATTTTTTTTAATTCCCCTTCACATTCGTCATATTTTAGAAGACAAGTTTAGCATACAAGTAATTTTTAAGACACTGCAGTTCTATTGCACAGGTGATGTAATAAGCATCTTTTCGTATCAGCCCTTTGGCAGATATTCCAATTTAAGAGTTTTATAAAACGCTTAAGATTTCATATTATGTCCGTGTCAGCATAATTTTCCATAATATGAAAAGCTCAGCACTTCATTGATCTTAGCTTTTGAGCCACACTTTTTGCTAACTTACTGAAGTAGTCGTACATTTAAATTTCAGTTTCATGCAGTAACTAACATCTTTAAATGTTTTAAAAGATTTAAAATCATACCTAAAAATAGTAGCATTCCGAGGTAATTTTTGTAAATATAACATTACCGCGATTATGCTAATAATAAAACTTTAGTTACTATCTGATTAGCTCTTTGCCAGAGAAAACGACATAAAATTCGATATCGCCGTTTCATAGATTAAACGAATGAAACAGATAGTTAAAATTTCATAAATTATATTTTTAAATTTTGATTTTAAGTCAAATTAAAAATGTCACTATGAATAAAAGTACTTTATTTAGAAATGTTCAGTCAGAATATAATATTAAAATATTGATTAATTTATCGTATAGGTATCAAAAGCACGCCAATTTGTTTATTTTATGTTGAACATACACAAATGTGCCGCAATATATTGTCACTAAATTTAATAGTTGCAGTCAAAGTGTTGCCTTCCATACGAATGCAGCTGGCTGCCTGAATAGAAACGCTTAGACTAAATTAATGAATAGGTTTTATTTTTTTCATATTCCAATAATGTTTGTTGTATAAATACTTTTTACTGCGTATGCTTCGTATGTAAAGTACTCCTGAATTGTGATTTATGGACTACATAAATTATATATAGTCTTTTGTAACACATTATATATTCATTATTTGCTAGCTAATATGACTTTCCGTAGCACTTTGTGAAAATATATTTTTCTGACAGTTCAAGTTATCAGTATATCTTTCAGGAATGTAAAAGATACTCTTTAGCAGTTATAGGATTATATATTATATTAAATCGATAAGCATCATTGCCTTAATCGTAACACGGCGTTAATAGAAATTCTGTATAAACATTGCAAGGGACTATCGGTAAAAGTTATTTTAACAAGACGTTATTAATTAAATTACGACCTTATAGACTTAGTTTATTGTTTAAAAAATAATATCTTTATAATCCCTGGATATTATACAGAGTCTTGTAATGTTCCTAAGTTTTTTTATTTATTAATAAAACTATGACGACGATATTTGAATAATATGGCAATATCAGCTTGTGGCATTATTATTTTTATATCACATTTTTCTAACAGTTAGCGTTACATGTAATTAGAACATATTTAATAACTAGATGCCAAATGAAAAGTCGAGCATTATTTTTTTATGATATAATTGTATTTTTTTTTTTTATATTTTTTTTTTTTATGATATATTTGTCACATAATACTTTTAGTGAAGAGTATGGTATATTTTTCATTATGATAACCAAGGTGGATTAAATATCGTAATATCGCATTTAATTGTTATGAATCATCAAGATGACATTGAAGAATACTTTATTACGCCAAGGCAAACAAATCTTATAAAATCAAACGTTTTAATTTAACTAAAGTCGGGAAAATTAAGTAATATATAACACAAATAGTTTTCATGGTTATTTAAATATAATTCAACATGAATTTTGTCATTTTTTTTAAATAAGTATATTAATTAAGGTTTCTAACAAGATATTTCCTCATTAAGGTATAAATCGTAATGTGTTTTAAGGATATTGTATTACGTAAGTTTTCTCTTTATGTAGTAACTGACCGAGCAAAATGTCAAGTCCATAATAAATGTCAAAGTACATGTACATAATAGCATAACTAATAAGAAAAATACAACGATTTACTTTTTAGAATTTATTTTTGTATGTATAAAAAATAAATATCACACAGTGTTTTTATAAATAGAATTCCAGTTATTGATCACCAACCGTAGTTGTGGGACAGACCGCTGTATGAGACGTGAGATACTGCTGGTGCTGCAGAGTATACTGCAGATTTCAATACTGGGGCGGAGTAAGCGGCAACTGGGGCATGTGCAGCGTAAGCTACGGGAGCAGCATGGGCAGCGTAAGCGGCTACTGGAGCGGCAGCAGCATAAGTAGCCACAGGGGCGGCGTGAGCAGCATAGCTCAAAGGCGCTGAGTACGCCACAGATGGGGCGGCGTAGCTGGTGTAAGCAACGGGGGCAACCGCTTTAGCTAACAGAGGAGATCCGTGGGAAGTGTGGCTTGAGTACGAGGACACGGAGGAGACAGCTGGTGCGACAGCCTTTACAACTGGCGCTGAGTATACTGGAGCAGAGTATGCCGAGTAAGCAGGAGCTGAGTAGGAGACGGCCGGAGCGTAGCTCTTGTAGACTGGAGACGCAGCGTACGCAAGAGGAGCTGATGCGTAAGTCGCTACAGGAGCGGCGTAAGATGCACCGTACAGACCCCCGGCACGAGCGGTCGCAACCGCGCACAAAAGGACGATGAACTGTAACAAGTAGATTAATATTTTAATTACTCGATCGATATTTTAAGTTATAGGACAAAAATTAAGTTATTCTAGTTCAATATTATATATTGCATAGTGGAAGGTATGTATACATTACAGTAGTAAAAGCGAAATTATAACATGAAATATTTCCGTGAGAACATATTATCTAAGTAAATCCGTGGCTTTAAAAAAAAAGATGTTTATTCTATTTTAAATTTGAAAGTAAATTAATAGTTTGATTCTGTAAAAAAACATTTGCAACATATTTTATAATACGTGATTTTCCATTTATGTAAATGAGATATTATTTTCCTTTACCTTAGCTGCCATTTTGTTATATTAAATTCACTGAAGTTAATGATACATTCTAAGTGCGGAGGTTCACTTATATACGATTCAAGTTGGACATCCCCAGCCGTTAGCACACCACGTGACGTCACGTCGTTAGAACACTGCCCTGACCCTGAAACGTATAATTTATTACAAATTTTGCCCTTCTTTTAATTAAAAAGCGGATGTTTAATAACTTTCCGATCTATTTACTTATGAGTATAAAATTCACGGTTATTTACCATACGATGCTTCCTTGTTCCAATTATTATTCTGGATAGTAGGAAAAATCCTCTACTTTTCAGCTAGTTTTTAAGATACCTTAGTAAAGGTTAGATTCCTTTGTAACAAAAAATGCCGAAAAGCGTTTAAAACGTTGCCAAAATAAAGGTTGTATTAGAAAAGGTGTAATGAAATTCAGGTTCGAATTTTCTTAGCCACTGGACTGAGTAATGATAAATCAATATACTTTGATGTTTAAAATAACAAAAGAGTTATGTATACTTTACTCACCTTGTTTTAGAGTCGATATTTTTAGAATAATTTACATTACGTTGATTATGCAAGGTATACTTAAAAAAATGAAGCGAGGGCGACTTTTCGAATTTACAGAAAAAATACTAACAAAAATGAATCAAAATATTTTTATGGAAGTATCTATTAGCTACACTTGTTTATTTTGTGCAGTATTAGTACTATATATTAGCAAGACTTTCTAAGTCGCCACTGTTAAACACGAAAAGTCTTTGTTATTTTAAGTTGATAGACCACTCGAATTTGTATCCATGTAAATGTTAAAATTTATAAATGAAATTAAAGAGTAAGTACAAAAATTAGTCAAAACTTAAATATGAATCTTTTGTTCATAAATCCAGACAACACAAAATGTTTCTTATAATTCCCAAAAATATCTTACACAAGAGCATTAAAAATATCATAATAATTAAATATATAAAGAATAAATCAATAATAATGAATTTTTATTTTTGACCACTGAGACAATCAATACTGGGTAAATATTTTGTTTTAAACACTTATCACGGGTTAACCAATTTTTTAGTATGTTCTTTGTTCAAACGTAGATAAGTATATATTTAAAGTGTAATAAGCACGTGTATGCTAATATATATACATAATCTGCTTCATTATTAACTCCTTAAAACAAATGGTGATGAATGTAATAGGTTTCAGTTAGGTGTACTTTTAAGTTTGTAACTCAAGTTTGTAATATAGACATAAGGATTATAATGAATTAAAAATATTTTTATTCACAAAATAATGTTTTTAATAATAATTTTAAAAATTTTAAAAGAATTAAATATAAAATATAATTTACTTACTCAATAATATAGTTATTGTTATATCCGACATCCTTATTTTAATAGATTTTCTTATATTTAAGTGTTAATATTTAGGTTAAGCTCACTTAACCGATTATGAAAATCATTTGTAATTATGTTCAAAATTGAAACTCCAATCATAATAATTATAAACGTTTTATTTCAAAGGTAACATGCATTAAAATAGCTTATACTTAACATACCATAAACATAAATTAAACTTAAGTCAGTCGCGCCATAATTTTATAACGTGTAATTAGTTTAAAATTTACCAAGCATAGTTTGTTCCCAGGCCGGTAAATGTCATGTGTGAAACCAAGGGAGCTTCAGAATATGTAATAGTAGTCTTCAAAGCGTGATCTTGGACAATTGGTGCATGAGAATAAGTTGATAGCCCAGTCGTCTCGGGTTTAGTCAGAACTGGTGTGGAATAGGTTTTAGTTAAAATTGGAATTCCATGGTTTTGGGTATATATTGGCCCTGAATATGTGTTAGCGACTAGTGGAGTTACAGAATATGAGCCAGGATTATAATAAACTGAAGGGTGGATTGGTGATGAGTAGATTGTTGGGTACGTATGGGTTAAGTATGCTCCGTTGTTAGCGATTTGAGCATACTTCTCGTTCGAGAAATGAGATAATGGCTTTTCTTTGTTATGAGTAGCATCAGTGGTTTCGTAAATAGGAGCTGGTGTTTTGGGGACAAGATGGTTGATAGACTCAGAGTTTGATGGGGTGCTGGGGTTGATCGCTGCACTTCTGGCTACAGCTAATAACGACAAAGTGACTGCAAACTGTAAAAAATTAATATATTATTAGACTTCACACACGTATCTATATTGAAATAACAAATTTTGATAAAATTCTTGGCAGTACCTTTTGAAACATTTTGGGTAGTGGTTTTCAAAAAATCAGCTGTCGAATGACAATACTTGTGGATACGCGAGCTTTTAAGGCAATGGAAACAATTGATCCTGCCGATAATTTTAACTTGTTATGGATATAATGAGCGATACATCACAGGCAAACCAGTACTGGCCTTAAACCCTGTTACCTTTGACTCATTTTTAATGAATGCTTCCAAAAATGAAAAGTGGTTATATGGTGTTAATATTTCGGAATTCAACATCATTCGTTAAGCATGACCGTGACATTTAATACCCTGAAATGCAATGCAATGCAAAGTAATAAGAATTAATTCGATTTATTTTATATATAATGTGGGTATATACTATTCCTCGCAGTACCAATAACAATTAAATAAAGTCTTATTAAGATCGTGTTTTGAAATGCGTTTAATTCTACTTTTGGAGGTTTTCCGTGATCATGTTTGTAAATTATTCAAAGCGTTACTTCACGATAATTAATATAATTTTTCTTCATCCGTGACTTAACTTGTCGAATGTTCACTGCTGTGTTAATTTTTAAAGTCTCTTATTTGTATATACTTTAGTCCAAACTAAACATAACTAATATTGTTACAACTATTAACAATTTTGTTATCCAACAGGCGAATTTATGCGGATACTTTATTGCAAAATTAAGCAAATCATAGTTATCAATTTTAGCCGTCAATAAACATCACAAATGATTTCAGAATAGTCTGAATAGACGATGAAATCTGTCTATCAATGAAACGCCTAAAATATTAGCTTCAGTTAGGAACTGAAATGAATTAGACATAACAGGGACAGACTATAATCATGAATTCTACTTATTATTATTAATTAATTAAATTTAATCCACACAGTAGGTCGATAATACAAAAGAAATGCACTAAATATGAAGTATTACTTATATTATATATTATAATACATTGAATTGGGTCCAGTCAACCCACCAACAAAAGACGTTGTACAAGTTATTATTATTATAACATATGTGTTTATGTAATAATGATAACACGTACATACAAAATAAGCATTAAAAATATGTAGAAGTCAAAGGACCACTAAAAGAAAGAATTATAAGTTTTTTAGGTAACATCCAACAATAAATAGGCTAACGATTAAATAAACCATCACGAATCATTAGCTAAGAACGATCTTGCCTATGTCAGCTTTCCAACAAACATAACCGCATCAAATTCGGCCTATTAGTTTAAGAGCAACAATGCCACATGCTGGTTAATCAGACTTATAAAATATATTTGTGTTAGGTTTAGAAATAGTTTGAACTTTATAAATAATCAAAAAGAAAATATAATTTTCTCATCAAGAACGTTCGCTTTATATATACCATCACCGTCAATTTCGTTTTAATTGTTTTGTAAAATACTAACAAAGATCCAAAATTATTTACTTTTATATGCTGAATATTTTTATCTAGTCTTAGATTTGTTTTATTTGTACAAAAATACGTTCGAATATAAAAAAAACTACGAAGCTTTTACGTCAATTTTCATATTCAATGAAAACTTTGCAAATACAATCTATGCGTCATACATACAAAGACCTCATAATAAAGCTATGAAAATTTAACACCACGCGGTACTTGAGTAACATCAATAAAACATGAAATGTAAGCGACAAACCCTGTTGAACGAGTACACTTCGTTGAATATATATTTTTTATATGCGTCACTCTGAATTGTTAATTGAATTTTAAATCGTCTTGTAAAAAAGAGAAAACATTCATTCAAAAAACAAAAAATTCCACACACAAAATTTATTCAGCTTGAGTTTTCCGAAAAGGTATGGAAAACGTTAATATATTTGCATTAGTTCTATTACTTAATTTAAATATGGTCACTACAAATTCTTTTAATTTATTTTAGGTTACATATGACTTATCTAATCCTATTATTACTAAAAGCTGGTGATTACTGACAACTAGACTTTATTACTTAATCGTTCGACGCTTTCTTCAAAGTTAAGTCTAGAGACGGCCTTGCTTCAGTTTTAATCTATTGTCTTGACACAATTTGTACGTGACGCAGTAATCAGTGCAGATAAATGAAATCTTGCCATCAAAATAAATTAAAGATCTCAAGCTACACTAACTGCAATTAAGTAATGTTAAAACACAGTCATTAAAGTCTTTTTAAGCAAAAACGTTATAATATGATATAAGTAACCTCACTCCATTCTATTAATTTATTTATAATTTAAAAATAAAATTGTTTATACGAGTACTTCACTGTTGTGTCAAATATAATGGTAGATGTGGATGTTTTAATCTATAGTAAGTCCTAACCGAATTGGCAATTTTTCATGGAGGGTATTTTGTTTTGATTTCGAAGATCGACATAGATCCTGAAGATGTTATGAAGACAGGTTTGATAATTTTTCGACTATTGGGTTGTATTGTACCGGGTACTATAAGTCTTTTTGGCAGCGGATACTATTATCTAGTTAAGTAAACGATGCCCATAAAAATAACCATTATCTGAATGTTGCTTTAAACCCTGACCTTTGTGTAGTGTTGCCAACATCAAAGCCTCTATCGGGGAATCAACCACTAATTGCCACCTTTACAATTGTACCTGGAATATAGCCAACTATTACGACATCAAAGCTGAAACTGTTTTTATGGTCTATAAAAACGATTAATAACTTGTTCAATAACGATTTTAGATTTAACTGCTAAATTTGACCAATTTTTGTTTGTATTTCTATGTGATATTTGAGAACTTTTTTTTACTGTCAGGATTAAGAGCCTAAATTTAAGCATGGAATCTATTTCATTGTTGTGTCATTACATTCGTGGTTTATTTATTAATTGTGTATAAATAAAATACTTAGATTATAATAAATTTTATTTCGTCATTTGAAAAATTTAAATTACCTGATTACCTTCCTAACTTCGCCAATACAAACAGGTACTGAGAACATATATTATTATATTAGCGATCCTCAACGATATCCAAAAACTTAATTAGTTGTGATAAAAATTATATTATTTACTAAGTTGGACCAAATGACACACATAGACCAAATTTTAACATAGTCTCAGAATTTATACCGGACAAATATATACAAGAATTTTGCTTTTGAGATACTACGGGACTCACAAACAATAAATAGACAATATACAAAAAGTTATTTCATTGATGTCAGTCAAAAAACAAATAATGTACAGACACACTATAGATTTTTATTTAAGTAGATATATCTAGATAAAGTAATGTACTTCCTGCAGTCAGAATATAACCTAAATAGCTATAATAACGTTAATTAAGTTCAAAAAACAATATAAAATAATGACGAATCGACTTTATTCAATTATAAAATACAACGACCATGAATAATATTAATTGTTCATTGTTGCGTACAAGGAAGAACGTCGTTCTGAGCTATTTGCGTCCACATTTCATCACTATAACAAAGATTCTTTTATAACTCAAATTGGATAATAATTATATAATTATCATCAAAGTAAAAGGAGTTAAAAGTAAGTTAAGTAATTTCGCAGAAATGTAATTGACAGAGTAGTAAATCTTGACAGAATCGCATTTATTACTGCTCGGGCGCTATGTTGAATATCTCAATTTTATTGGGAATTTATGACAACGCGGCTTTATAGGCTTCGAACTAGAAGGAAGGCGCTATAAAAGGAAGCTATCTATATTTTGTCGTTGTCATCAAATGTACGCACTTTGCTTTATGTATTTAATTCATTTTTTATTCTCTTTTTGTGGACTTTTAGAAATTCTCGTCTCGAAAAACAACAATTATCTTAAATTAATTTAACGAGTCTTAAAAGTTAGATATCGATATTTAAAATGTTCGTAATGTCCGAGATAAGTGTTATTTTATTCGGAATTGTTAATAAGGCTTTTCCTTAATGGGTCGATTACTTCCGAATACTTGAAATAAAAGTAATGAAGTCTACATCACTTTATTAAATTAACTGTTACCGATACACACCGTAGATAGATGAAGGTAGTAGTAACTAATAGTACCATCCTTACGAGTATTACAATTTTGAAAGGTTGTGAATATGAATGTTTGTTACTCTTTCACGCGCAAACTTCTGGGGTGCGTTTATGAAACTTTATAGAAACTGCATGACGACTATCGTAATAAGATATGGTATTTAAGACACTCAGTAACACATTTGAAATTAGGCTTAACTAGATGTTTATTTGCAGTATGTAAATGCGAGCAGGTTACGACATCACCAGTAATACTCTGGCCACGTTTAAAGGTCCTGTTGACATTTGTGCGGCCTTCGTGCGAAATGTTGGTCAGTGCAGCGATTAACGTTTTTTTTTGCTCAAACGAATTGAATTGCACGACTCGGAAGGACGTGGATGTTCGCTAGGCCGAAACGTTTTTAAATTTTACGGTAACAATTTGACTTATGTTGATTTTAAGGCTGTTTAGTTATCATTTTTAGAATGTAGCATTATTATTAAGGGGAAAGTACCAAGGCACAGAGTGCCTTGTAGTTTTTGTAAACGTATTTAGTATAAATACGACCGAAGTGTGAATAGAGGAAATTCGTCTATAGCGTAAAATAAAATATATTTTAACATATGATTAATTTAGAAATCAGTACGGTTTTTATTTTGTATAACTAGCTTATTTCATAAAAACTTTTCGATTCACTGCCAATACAAAAATCTTATATTAATAATGCAATAATATTGGTTATTTAAATTATGACAATGTACAATAAAGAAGATTGTTTATACATTAAACATAATACATATAAAAAAGTTTGTTAGCCTTCGCAATAGTTTAAAAGTTCTAGTTATATACTGTAAAGCAAGTGATTTATCAAAATTATGTTATTATCACTAATTTTGATCGATAACCAAATACTAAGAGTCTAAATTAAATTCAATGTTGCTTCTTATATTGTATGAGCTGATAATAGTATGTACAATCAAGTAGTAAATAAAAAATATTTGAAAGAAAATGGTTTGGTTTGGTTTTAATCTTTAAAAGTTTAAAACCACATTTTCCGTGTTTAACTTCTTTCAGTTTCAAAGGCATAATAAAAACATTTTTATAATTTTTTAAAATGTTAACATATTTTACGTTATACAATGTTGGTACAAGATTTTGAAAAGAGACGTCTATTTATAAATAATTTTACACAATATATCTCGCCTAGGTACTTAAAATTAATTATTCACCGGCGTTGTTAGCTTAAAGAGAACGGTGTAATTTGTAACTCTGTAGACAACGTTAGAAATAGCCGCTTAAAAACGTTAATCTCAGGTTAAATATAACCACTTTTGTGCTCAACTGTACATGTTTTGTTGGTCTTTAATGATGCTGTTACTGTAATGGCATCGCACTCGCACTCTCTTACCTTGAACTATATTCAGTACGCGCGGTGGGCGAATTAATCGCTTGTCGTCTTGATGTTACTTCTGATACACGGTTGCCGTGACAGTTTGTCACTCTAACATCAATTTCGCAATAAAAGTAATGTGAGCTAGTACAACTGTAGTAATCGTTTAGATACAGCCTATACAACAATATAAAACGTGTTGATATAAACAATAAAGTAACGTGTGCCTTAGAAGGACAGCAAATTTCATTGTACTCTTATATTTTACAAAATCGTAGGTGGTTTAATACGATGTTTTTGGTTTCGCTAGATATTCCTTTTTTCTTAAATAATAGTAGCCGGTTTTATGCGGTATATCAGCTGTCTGCCAGTTCAAATTCCATCAAAAGCGTTTCAGCCGTTTTGGATCAACCGTTAAAATTTGAGAAACTATTATTTTATTAAATGCATTTACGTTACGAATTTCATATGCATTTGAAAAAAGTTCTTATTTTGATATGATTAACAGACACTTAAAATTCATTAATTGTAGGTAATCATTATAACATTTTATTCGTTAGAATTTCAGTTCTTTAATTTGTATATTAATTAACTTTGTTTGACCAAATCTGAGCAATACAAAGCGAATATTTGCAATTTGGTCTAAAATGTAATTTTACATTTTCATTTAAAACTTTTTATTGAAAACAGAAAAGAAAGAAAATTACCAGTTGAGAATGTTTTAAGAATTGAAATTTAGCATAATTACCCAGAAACCGTCTCTAACTTAATGATATATGCGTATTGAGTTTGCTAGCTGGATTCAGTCTGGGACAAGGAAAAAGGAAACATTATTTCGATTACCCAAAAGAGGAAAAGATTAGTAAAACATACCGAGTTCTGTTTCTTAAATTTCTTTTAAGTATTATGGACCCCACGTTTTAAGGAATAAAGTATTTTAATATCACGACTATTTTGCATCAAGTACTTGCCTTACGTACCAGATAGACACTTGTATAATATGTTTTTACTTATCTTAAATCATATTTAAAACATCTATAATGTATACATGTGTTTAAACCTATATTGGTTTCATTAGATTATAATTTCTTATATTCTCATTTTATTTAAGATTGTATAGTAAGGAAACAATCTGAAGTAGTATAATTTCCCGGTTGAAGAGAATCTCGTCAAACATAATTAAATTAAAATTGAATAGATTAGCAAAAGATTATAAAGTTTATAACGCTTGTTTACTGAAGTGAAATAAATCCATTGCTTGTTTTGTTTGATAGGGCTTAAAGGATTAAGTTGTTGTGAATACCTGATTTATATTTATTTCTTCAATGGAAATTTACGTCACCTCATATTCTTGTATTCTATTCCTTAATTCATTAAAAAGAAATAAATATACACTTAGTATTATTACATATTAGTTTATATATATAATCTCACTCTAAATCATTACGTTCCCGCCTTAAACGTCAATAATCTAGTTAATAAAAATAATTCTTCCTACGACATGTCCTAATAAAGTAGTACTTTAAAAGAATGATTAAAATAAATTATGAAGGAGGATTCTTAATCAAAGTTTTCTTCAACTTCAAATAGGATTTTCTTTTCAAGTATCGCAGAAATTTCAAATTTTTTAAAGGTAAGGGATCGAAAAGGAATCTCATAATCATTTTTCATAGACGTTTTAATTTTTTTTGTTTATTAGTTTTATATTATGAATGTAATCTCAGAGAAATAGCTCGCATTTTTTATTTTATTTTATTTTTTATTTCATTAAAAGTAGGATTTATTATATATCAAAAGTACATTTATAATTACAACTTGTCTAAATTTGTCTTGTTTACGATATCCTACAGACATATAAAACCTATGCTCTAAATAAGGCCGTAAGATTAAGATTGTTCTCAATTTAACATAACTAAAAAAGGACTTACTCACTGCCACAAAAACGTATCATTCAGTGTGTACATATTTTAAACGTATTTTAGAGATAATCTATATAAGTCTATATAAGTACTGTCTCAAGATTTTACCGCCATGGGTTTTGCAATAATACCATAAACCCCTTTTATATAAAATACAGATTAAACATGATTATGTAAACAAGGACTAATTCTCTCGAAAGTAACAACGGTTTCCGTGGGTAGATCATTTATTAATAAGAAGGTAAACCTTGCCCATCGTTAGGAGAACCTTTTGTTTAATTATTACGAACTTTCATTACGTAACTAAATACAGGTTCCTTAAAAAGGTTTTAACGGAAATAATAGACAAGTTTATTCTTTGTGTTTTTAAAGGCATTATTGACAGATATTGAGGGTGACGTAGATAAAACCTGAGCTTAATGGTGAGTTTTCAATCTACTTACTTTTATTTCGAGTACAATAAACTAAACAGCAAGTTCAAAATTTTGATGTTTCCAAAGGAACCCTGTTTAATGGCGACTGTAAAGAAATTGCCTCATAGCTGTTACTAATTTTGGCTTAAGCCGTGAGAGGTCCATGTAACAATCAATGAATGTTAATCTATAATCGAATGTCGATTAAGACTTATAATTAATTAATTTGTCCAAACAACATTACACCGGTCAATAACTATACTGAATAATACCAATGTATGACATTGTGATGCTAAGAGTACTTCGCAAGATTGGGGATACTGTTGTAATGTAACCTGTAATTTGCACACAATTCATTTTAATTTAATGAATGTTAATCAATAAATTTATTCGAACGAATTCTAAGAACGTTTTCTCATCGAAAATCATATAAAGATGTACGTTTGGACTCGGCCATAGACTATGACTGAAATGCCTCTAGCGGACGTGTATGAAATTGTAATACATTCTATTTTATCTATTTTTGACTTACCCTATGGGGATCACTGACGTGTCCTGAAATATGGAGTCACGTTTCTGTTTTATTATGATATAAAAAATCATTGATTATGATTATGTAATACGTTCTAAGCCGTAATCAAGTATTCGGCATATTTATGTTATGAAACAGATGTTAAAAACATTTTCTAAGAATCAAATGATTATATTTAGAAGTATTACTTTGAAATTTCAATATATTTTGACTATAGATGTCGATCCAATGTTACGATATTATGATGGGTATACGCCTTTTAAGGCATTAAATACAAAAAATATCTGTATTAAATTAATAAAAATTAAAAAAATGTAAAATTTCAATTCTAATTTAATATAATAATTGTAAATTAATACGAGAAAATGTAATTTAAATTAAATCTAATAAACTTAAGCGTCAAGTGCTGTGTAGTTGGTAAAGTAACAGGTGTGAGGTCTAATTAGACGATGCCAATTATGCTGCACTATGAAAGCCAAGCACTTTAATTTTTAAATTTATTTTGTATCTATATATCAGTGTTTCTTTTTATGAGTTTTTATAGAGACTTGATGGTGGCAGCACCTTGCTTGTTTGTATTGTTTTGACTACAAATGTATCTGACTCAAAATAATGTTAGATGTTAGCTTGTTGTAACTTTTTTAGATTCTCAACGTAAATATAGTATTTGTAGTTTATATATAAAGTGATCTCTAAAGCTTTTTTGCTTGCACGGGTGTTATTATATTATAAGATTAGACCAAAGGTTTACAGCAACATTTGTATCGAGGCGGTTCAGTAACTCAAAGAATTTGTGTGACGTTTTGTTGATTTATAATTTAGGACTGTAATGTGTATCAGCTTAGGATCTTGAGCAATTCTTAAATAGTTGTTTGACAGTTACATGTGAGTGACATTCCGATCATCTGATACGTGATGCACATGAAAGTTTTATTAAAACTAAATGTTCTAAAAAGTTGTATGGACGTAGAGATACTTTGTAAGATATTGCATGTAGGTTGATAATATACGAAGCCCTACTTGGGAATCTTTGGAAAAACAGACAAAGTAGTTGTTTTTTTTATAAAGACTGATAGTATACATATGTGTAGAAAAAGTATAATCGATAAGAATATTTATGTACAGTTCTTACGGTACAGCATCATTACGGATATAATTTATTACAGCACCAAAATAAGAATTAAGTAAGTGAAATTTCAATACATCTTCCACTTATCTTGAATCTTCAGACTAAGTTACTTCTTGGCGTAGAAACAAACAAACTTATTTTCTTTGGATCCTTTTATCGCAAGAGCTTTTCTTAAATCTAGAGCTCTAAATCAAAATTGATCTTAAGTAATATCATTTGAATTGAAACTTAGACCAATTTCAGAGATTTAAATAAATAAAAACGTCTAGAATTTCGGATGGGTACTTCAAAAAGGCAACTGTCTTATTACGAAAATGGATGGTATTATAGTCGATGGCCGGTCACTTAAATTACTGCTATCACATTAATCGTTGATCTATCAATGCAATACTTTTGTATAATAGCTTAGGTTGCACAAGTTGGGTATGGTCGTGCGTATATTTATCTGCTTTCAAATCTAGTTTGGTGAGCCTAGACTTTTGTGGTGAAAGGTCAACAAACCCGCCGGTATCTTGCGCAATGGTATCTGGACTAAACTCAAACAAATTTGTAACTAACTTATTTTCCACTGACTAGAAATAATCAATATTTTTACTCGGCAGCTTAAGAGGATTAAAATTTCTATTAAAAAAATAATCTGATTTCATATCATTGAATGTTGTCAAGTGGCTAAGACATATATTATCATTATTTAGATTATGTTAGATTCGTTAAAGAAAACGAATAAGAAACCATCGATTAAAATAATGAAACACTTTAGAATGTAGTATAAAACAATAAATTGCTAATAAAATAATATTAGAAAGAGAGTAATCATTATATTTTATAATTACAATATCTTTAAGAAATTTAAACTCAGTACGTATTACATGGACTTTTTAAAGTAGGTTTTTCGCTGTCTACTTTATACGCTGGTAAACGAACATAACTCAATCGTAGCTTGTAACCTAACAAAATTTCGTTTATCGTTAGAACTGTGAATCGAATAAACCGCATTCAATTCTGAACTAAATAAATGGACAATTTATTTCAAATTGTTTCTAAAGAGCTTAAAGACGTTAGTACAATTGTAAATCTCATAGAGGTAAAAAAATCACTTTTAATAAAATTATTTGTGACCACGAATTATGTGTAAATTATCTCGATTAGTAGTTAAATTGTTACCATATTTCAGTTAACCTTATAAATATTAACGGTCAATGTTCTATTATGTAAATACAAGTTCAAGGCGGACTGCGCGCATCTCTAAGATGTAACTGTATATTTCAATAGATAATTACAGTGGATGTTTAAAAAGCTTAAATTGGATATGATATCACCGATTGTCTGTAATCTATTATATTTATATGAAATTAAGGGGTAGTTTTTAAATACATACATACATATTATATAATTTAAAATCGCTGTATAAAAGTAATTAAAATATAATTTATTTTACCAATTAATTATCAAGCTATAAACGAAGTAGCCAATTAATTATTAAAAGAATACTTAATACACAAGATATTAAAATTGTGTTACTTAAAAAGAAACAAATTTTCACAAATTTCTTGCTACTTTTTACGAAAATTTCAACCAGAGTTATAGAAAAAATGTAATTCATTATATATTTAAGACGGCAGTATCTCATATAATCAAAGGTATAGAAACACTCTTAATAATTGGAAATATGCCACATCCAAATAGTGACTATCACAAATACATCGCTGTCTGTTTACGATGTTCACAGAATTTGCGTTGCATTTATCTTGTAATGCCATAACTATTGCAACATGAGTCACGAAGATGATTTAAGATCACAAGTTCAAGGTAACTGAGTCATCTTCATCGAATAAATTCTGGTTATTGACCTTCTTCTATGTTCACAAATACTTTATTTAAATCAGCAAATTGAGATCTCTTTGTAGTTTCTATGACAACTATTTATTTATTGGTATATTTTGAAAAAAAAAATGTATTTTTTCCTTCGATATATATATGTTTTCAAAGATGGAAAAGTCATGAAATCCTCTGCGGGTTTCGTTAAAATAAATAAGGTCGGCAGTAGACGTCACTAAACAACAACTGTTGTGATATGACTAAGGTTTTAAGATCTCTTAGAGCTCCAGGTTTTGGAGGTGTAAATACACAGGAATCGCTTACTGCCGGATGAACTGTATGTTCGTATGCCTACCTATGGTATAAACAAAAATATAATAAGTGTATACGAAATATGTTTATTAAATTAGTCACATTCATGAAAGGAGAGTATCAAAGAATGATATAACTAAATATATTATTAACAGCCAATTGTAGATTTTGCACCTAAAATGTATACTAGGAGCAATTGCAAATGAATACTGGAGTCTGATATTTCTCTTCATTCCATTGTTACAAAAACAGGCTTGTTTGAAGATATATTAGAACAGTCGGGATCTGTACCACGACCTCGCCAATGTTAAAGTAGTGTTCAATACCATTCATTAAACGAGTATGTTGAAACATCATTTAAGAATACTGGTTTAGGCAAGTGGCGTCGCTGACTGGCGCATAAAAAATATTTAGTTAATACCAAAAACCATGAATGCGAATTCGTTTTGCCTTGACCCAGAACAGCCTTGCAAGAATTTAGTGTGTAAATAAACATACGTTGTAAAATTTATAAAATTTAGCAAGCTATGTGGAGCTTACTGCTTGGATAGCACTTGCAATTAACTATTGTAAAATTCTGTGCCAAGGTAACTTTTTAAAATAATATGAAGTGATCATTGCATTTATGTCGAAATTACTTCGATTATACTATAATTTGTTAAGTTTCAGAATAATTTCGGAATAAGAATTTAATTTGGAAATTAAAATTTGTAT
>JAOSYY010000007.1:13559469-13572678 GCA_025727935.1 Hebomoia glaucippe
AGAATTTACAACATTTTCGTCTATCCACCAGTTTCCTGTTAATCTGGTTAGCCAATTTTGTCCTTTATGCTGATAACACATGCTGTAACGAATACCCTAAGCCGGGTTATTTTCATTATTGACTAAAAATACTATGTATAACATGGAAACGATTTGAACCCGGGACATAGCGAGTGTATTTTAAATAAACAAACTTATTAATTGTGGCTTTATCTATGTAAATTTTATATTCTTTGCCCTCGCAAAAATCGTGTTCACATTACTTTTGCAATATACCATAATGATTTTACTAGACCATAAATTATATAAACAAGCTCACAGACAATAGACAATATCAGTAACTATTTCACATGGTGTTGCAAGAACAGGGCTACTGTAAGGTCGGCGAAATGTTAACCAGTTGACTTCTGACGAATAACTGTATTGCATAATAAGTTTTATTCCATAGTTATCATATGTAATCCTGTCTACATTAGTTAACACCTGTCTTACACAATAGGATAATCCATTTTGGTATTATCTTTTATTATCAATAGATTGAGGAACTCCTAGGATCGCAATACATTTTCTGAATTAAAAAAAAGTGTCTTTTACCCCTTCTTATATGTTTGTATGTACAGGCTGATATCCAAATGTACTAAAGAATAATTTAATATTAAGATGTATGTTAAAAAATTTATGAATTATGTTGAAAATTAGAATTTAACGCGAGCGAAGCAACGGGTGAAAGCCTAGTATTTAATGTATTTGGATCTAATGAAAATTATGATGGATTTTCTAAGTGTACCTGCACTTGTCAACAAATTAAAAAAAAATTAATTCGCGATTTCATCTAACTCTTTTTTATATTTATTTCCCACCCATTTGATTTTTAGACCCTTAACTTTCAAGTTACTGAGAGTGTATTATATAAAGATAGTGTTTCCGATAAATAAAAATGTATTCCAACATTTGCGATGCTTGTGAAGAAAATTTTATCTAAATTGTGTTTATCTTATCTCGGTAGAAAGTTTAAGTAATTGCGCTACGCCAAAACTTTGATGTGTGTTTGCCCTAATTTTTTTGAAAACAGGTGTATTTTATTTATAATCTAAAATAACTCACTCTAAGACTTCACTTAGAAAATTAGCATTAAAATAATTTTGTGGCCACTATTAATACTAAAAACACCTATCTATATGTTTATTACAATACATTGTTCATGGACTACATAATATTTTTTTATCTTTTCATTTGTTTCTTTAATTTTGAAGTGTCTGTAATTTTATATATAAAATCCGAGTGTCGCGGTCTTTGTTTTCAAACTCCTCGGAAGCGGCTGGAGCGATTTTAATGGAATTTTATGTGCATATCAGGTATCTAAGAATCGGTCAACATCTGTTTTTCATATCCCCAAAAGATAAGGATGACGCACTCCTTAATATTTGTATTTTTGTAATAACAATAAATAATTTACATAACAACGTTTGCCGGGTCAGCTACTATGTTTATAACATCAAAGTAAGACCTTTTTCTAAATGATTAAAGTTATAATTATAGCTATATATTTTTAAAATGGACTTCATCAACTAGTTACATTCGGACAAAGCTTCTAAGAATCCTATAAACTTTAACATACCCTTGGTATTAAAATAACCTTAATATAAATGTCATATACATGTATTAATACATAAAGACAATGAATATATAACAGCTATTGTTTCCCTATTTATGAATCATGACTCGTTTAGAACTTGAGTACCAGTAAGGTTTCTTTATATATAACTGTACTTGAACTCTCGCCTGAATCAAAATGTCTGTAGAAAATTTGTATAAATTTATAATTTTGATTGCGAGACCGGAAGTAACAAAGTTCAAACGGTTTCCTCGAGTCATTTCATTTTCCCATAGCTGCAATCTCTAACACAATTCAGAGGACCTTTATAACAGTATAGTTGTAAAAAAGACAATTTCTTCAGATTCCATTTACACCCCACCATCTAATCTGGCCCAAGGCCAATTTTGTGAACCGAAATAGTGTGTCATAATGTTTTCCGCATCCGTTTACAGTTTTTTTGCTCCAATAACGACAGGTATGGCGCTATAAAATATAATGTTTATGTGTTTACGACACGAATTGGTGAATCTAGTCAGATTTATTGCTTCGAGAAATCATAAGTAAGTGTTATTGCGAAATATGAAAATAATATTTTTTGTTACAATGTTCGAAAATAGGTTATTTAGGAATTGTAAGGATTTATGTTTCAAGATAATAAAAGTATTATATTAAAACCATAATTTGTAATATAAAAATTAATAGTAACATGGCTTCGGCTATCTAGAGAAATAAATTATTTAGTTTCATAACTAACGACTTTATAATAACGCCGGATCTCTTTTGCACAGAAATATAGCAATAGACTCTGTGTTAACCAGTTATTAATATTAAATTTAATGTTATAAAGTCTGCGAAAACCTTATTTTAGGTCACACGTGTTATTAACATGCAAGTAAGTTGTCACAAGGATAGGCAGCTGACTATTCTTAAGGAAACTAAGTGAAGAATATAATTATTAAAAATCCGGTTTCCAGAATTATTTGATTTTGTTTTAATAGGTTTTAGTGAACTTGCACAATATTTCTGTTGCGTTATAGATACGGATATCTCTATAATATGTAAAACTATCTTCTGCCAGCGGCTTCGATCGCGTTCATTTCGATTTTTACACCTTGGATTACATTATTAGACTTTTAGTAAGGATCTCTAATTTTTCAAAAATATAATACAGCCTAAAGTCTTTCTCGATAATTGTACTATCCAACACTGAAATAATTTTTCAAATCGGCCTAGCGGTTCCTGAGATTAGCGCATTCAAACAAATAAACTCTTTAGCTTAATAATATTAGTATAGATATGGAAGTCTTGTTAAACAATACCTGACGTCTTTATTTAATCAAAAGTACGCTGTCTAATGCTCAATTCATTTTTATTTTTTTCTCCCAGTTCTTTTTCCATTTATAAGATGTAGATACTGGATATTCCTTCAATTTGCTAAATATCTAAATTAGTTTTGAAAAATTAAACAAGTATTGATGGAATAGCCTGTAAAATATTTGTTTATACAGGTGTTTTATCTTAATTAAAAGATTTTTATATAAACATGCAGAATAATATTTACCAAGTATATGTAAAATATCTGGAAAGAACACTTGAATCGAGTTAATTACAGGATAATTAAGTCACTTAGCCAGTATAGTTTATTATTTAAATGATATTTATTCTGGAACTCTATTAAAATAGATTCAAATAGATACAGTAAAATCGTATTAGATTTCAGGTTCGGTTTTAGTCATATGTTTCCCTCCTACTGCTTCACTTAGAAGTAATATAAAGGATTCTTTATATTTAAAACTAATCTTTGTACATACAAGAAATTTTTCACTTCGTTATTCTGTTATAGTTCATTCTATTCCCTTTTATATTGTCTTTTATTTGTGAAAATATTTATTGCACTGTGTATTTTTGATGATATTTCTGCAATGTTTCTTTAAGTAAAATAAATTAAAAATAAATAAAAATAATGGGAAGAATAATTTCCACCGCATATACTTTAACATACAAATTAAAAGTCCTATATCAAATGTTGTATTTTTATCTATTTGATAAAATTAAACATAAAAAGTTTATACACAGTATTTATTTAGTTTAAAAACATAAGACATTTTCAAAATACATAGATACAAATAAAATTGAACTCACTGTAAAAATGCGAGAAAAACATAAAAATACAATATTTCTTGAAAGCAAGTAAGTGATCGTTATAAATTTTGTGCTTGTATTTAAAATTGGAACGATATCTAGAAGCAACATAAACATGGAATTCCACAGGAAGTTAAGGGTGAATCTTCACCAACTATCGTTTCTTGGAGGTGGTGGCCTGAAATAAACATGTAAGACTATAAACGTTTAATGTTGAAAATCCATCAATAGTATATCATTGAAAGATAAAAGGCCCAACATTATTTTGTTTTGATAAGATCTTACATTCATTAGGAATGGTAGATACACCGCTACAAACACTCGTTTAAGTAGAGCAATGAATTCTAGATAAATTTGTGGATTTAATTTCATTTTTCACATAAAAAAATGAGTACATGTACTTAATATATTGAAGTTAAACGGGAAATCTTTTCATAAATTACGATATTATAGTCATTCAAAGTCAAGGCGGTGGACTAGTAAATTTAGTTATTTAAGCACTTATTTACTTAAAATACGTACCCTGGCGGAGCACTCCAGTTATTATCTTCACAAACGGCTGTAGCAGGTGTACCTTGCTGACTGCTGAATGTCAAAAAAATGAAATAATTTTTATACATGTATAGAGAGATACGCAGATGTTTTAAACGTAGTTGATTCTGTGATTTAGCAGTAAAGACGTTCCAAATTTAAATACCGTCAAAATAAGATTTTATTTGTTTTCCTTGTTATGTACTCGTATTTGTCAAAGAAACAGATATACATAAATGTAATAACAATATATCCCAGTGAAAATGACAACAATGGAGTTCTGTATAAATACAAAAAATGTTGTATATGTCATATAATATGTATGTGTCAACAAAGTAGTAATTAAATGACAGTTGTGTTAATTGTTAGGCAAAACATAAAGCTTTGAAAAGCCCCACATCAGCTGAACATATAAACTTTCATAAACTACATGAGGATTAAGAGGGATTTCCTAGTGCTTACCTTAAGCTTGTGAGGTTTAAAGTTTCCATTGCTCTAATCTTTTTGCCAAACGATCTCCACAGTTTAACACACAGTGGAGTCAAAGTTGTAAACCAAAAGATACCTAATAATAATCCACAGAACCACCAACCGTGCTGAAATATTTTTTTAATTCTTATTACATGTTCACATATTTACAAATGCTTATATTATCATGCCTCAAAGTAAATTAAATTATGTAGGTCATATACAAGCACATGTAATTTCATTCATTAAGTACTTATGCGCAATTTATTAAAATTACCTCAGAACAAATGAACGACATTTCGTAAAAAGCCGTGTGAAATATCCATTAATTATATTTGACACATTCATCAGGATTACACACGATTAGGACATGAAATTGAGACCGAATTAATAAAATGTCAATTATTATAAATCGTTTATCAATAGGCAATTCGTTTTGTAACATATTAATTTAGTATAAGGTGTAATTTTATCATCTATAAGTATATTAAAGCTCACTGCTCGATCATTAATGTTAAGAGGATTATTGGCAAGTAAGTTCAGGATGGAAAATAAAAATAAAGCTTATAAAAATTTAACAGCTCTTTTGAATACAAACCAAAGAAGCGACATATTTAGTACAAAGAAGGGAGCGTATGGCTGAGTACACAGTGAATAGCGGTCGACACTTGCCGGCGTGTTTCCCAGCAGAAGTCAGAACATGTGTCCTCCAACCGGCAGTGTGTGACACTAGCCGGGACACAAATGTCGACACTTTCTGTAACATATAATTTAAATTATAATGTCGCTCGGAATGTTAAAGAAATATAAACGTGTCGAGTATCTTGAAAAATCCCGATACATCATGAACATTCGATTAATTAAATTTTCAAAAAAGAAAATCCTTAACTAAATTCTATTCATACAATTTCAAGCTGTAAAAGTTTGTTTTTTTTTTATAATAGGAGAGCTGACGAGCACACGGTTTAACCGATAGCAAGTAATTACCGTCACCCATGGAAATCCGCAAGACCAGGGGGCTTGGAGATGCGTTGCTGGCCTTTGACAATTCATGACAACCTTCTTTTTACAAAACATTCAATTGTTGAATATGGATTAGTGACAAAAAGCTATCATATTTATATATGAAGATTAGGTCGAAATTAGTGGAAAGTTATCTTGAAAGTTTATGAGATGATAATGAGTTAGGTATATATGTAAACTAAAAACTAACGTAATTTTAATCTGAAATCCCTTATTTCACAAATATTACTGTAATATTATTAATACATTACAATCAAATTAATTTACAATTGTCCATTTACGTCTTTTACATATCAAAATGTTAATTATTGTATCCATTCGCAATTATCATGCAATATTGTCAGAGCGGATTATTTAATATAATTATTGGATATATAATTAGTAGTTTCATTGAACCTAACCTAATTTGTTTTGATATTGGTTTACGAAATATTATCATTTACAACGACGTGTGTAAAGTTGTGCTTTTTGTAATGGTGAAAAGTTATACAAATATGATAAATCATAATAGTAGCTTAGTGACATGTGGTTAAATAAATCCTGGAAAAATATTTGATAGCATTATCCTTTATTTAAAAGCAGACCACAAAACTGCAATTTCGACTGCAAATAATAGTCAGCACGTATGAGTTTAATTGCCCCATTCAAACGAAATGTATCATCTCTGTTTATCGTAGTAACATTAAAAGAGAGATAGTTTTTAATTCCAAATTTGAAATGACACGTTTACTGGCATTGGGATATTCGAATTTTAAATAAATAATTAAGCTCAGATACCGCTGAGCTTTGTCAGGGGCGATTATACATGTATAGTTACAGAATTTGTTATAATTTTTCAAAATAATTATGGACTAAATTAAAGACATCGTTTTATTGTTAAGAAAAGGTTTGTCAAGTTTATTAATCAACCTTCATACCGACCTTCTGAGCAATAATATGTCCTTGATTGTTGATATAAAACTGCGCTGTATGTATATGACTGAGAGAAATATTTAATTTTCTCCGGAACGGAATCAATTGTAGTTCTAATTCCGTGAGTCTAAAGACTAAATTCGCTCGCAGCTGTTCCAGCGGTTTTATGTTCGTAGAGTGTAATTTTTGGGTTCTTGAAGCTGAAAATAAGAGAAAGCTTTGTGTTTGTTGACATTAGAGCCAGTTGCGGCTGCAAGTAATATGTCTTAATTTGCTGAAATGTTTTAAAATTAAAGATTTTTGAAATTTCTTAATACAGTAACCGTAATTTAAGTAAAGTACTTGAAGCATACGTTTTTAGAATATAATGCTCGTATCGCAATGTGGGTATTCAATATAGATTGCAGTCTTGTATGGTACTTTAAAATTTATAAGTTACTAGCTGACCCAGCAAACGTCGTTTTGCCACATAAATATATAAATATTGAGGTTGTATGTATTTTTCTATGATGAAAGCCTTAATGGAAATAGAAAAAGCGAAAGGAGTTTATGTCTATATATGTATGTATAAAGTTTAACTAACAACAGAATGAAGAGCTTAAGCCTATTTTGTTAATATCTAACTATTTACAAATTATTTACCTAAAGTTTCCAATCTTCCCGCTGTAGAGAGGTCAGTGACCTGAGCTGCGACGTTTTCTAACTGGTCCAACAAAGACGGCAAGTCTTTTCCTACCACAGGACCATCGTACTCTAACCTTGAATACATTAACTATTTTAGTCATAAGCTTTGTACATTCCTGTAAACCTTAAGGAACTAGTTCGATTCTCTAATTTTATTAACTAAGTCAGTACTTAATACGGGTACGTGGTATGTAGATCACTAATTAGTATCCTGTTAATCTACTAGTTTTCTTTCACGGCTTTTCCACCGACGTAAATAAATTGGATCTAATTACAATATTCCTCTTACTCTTTTAATGCCTCAACGAATAACATGCTTATTATAAGATAAATAAAATAAATTTGTTAGACCCGGTGGGAATTGAACCCGACGCCTAAGTTATCTTGTGGGACGTAATTTGTACTGACAGCTAAACCAATGAGTCTTTATATGAATGTCACAAAGAATTAATTTTCATATATATAATGTCAAAACTCTTCATACTTGGGGAATACTAGAATTATAAGTAAACTCTATTGGCCTTGGGTCTGACCCAACACATTTTTGAACTGTTGTCATTTTCTTTTACGATAGGAAAGCAAGTGAGCAAAAGTCCACCTGATAGTAAGTGATTCCTGTTGATTGACCTCCAAGATCAAGAAATCTAGGAGACGCATTGCCAACTTTAAAGTCTTTGCCATATTACGTCATTTCTTATTTAGTGATGTTCTGCTACCAGTCTTATATATTTTTACGAACGAAAGAAACGAAATACGCACAATACTCCACGACTTTTCCATGGTGGTTCGTGACGCTACAATTAAATGTCACAAGAGCTAGAAAAGTCGTGCCCGGTAGAAAAATAATATTTAGCTTAAATGTATGACAAAACATACCTATATTTGGTCATATTAACATCCGATATATCTAGTATATCGTGTAATAGCCTGTTAAAGTTAAACGATATTGTTTTCAAGAAGCCCACGTCAATTGTGGACGAGAGCCTGTCTAAATCCGCTTGTAACTCCTCCCACTCGAAGTAAGAAGTCTCCTTGTTAACATCTAACATTTTGTCTAATTGGAATACTACGTACGCGGGACGATTCTTTTCACAATCCCTGAAATATAAATTTTATGAAAAGCTAAGGATTTCTTAGGCATGCTTTACACTGCAATCTATATTTGCACTTTGACAAAAATTAAAAAAAAATATTTAAAAGTAATATTAAAAATTTTAATGAATGTCCAACGAAGTCTTCAAACAACGGAACAGATTTTCAATAAAAATAATCAACAACAAACATTTTCGATCACGTTGTCTTTCAAATTAACGTTATCAAGATCCGTCTATTG
Source organism: Hebomoia glaucippe (assembly GCA_025727935.1). Classification (NCBI taxonomy): domain Eukaryota; kingdom Metazoa; phylum Arthropoda; class Insecta; order Lepidoptera; family Pieridae; genus Hebomoia; species Hebomoia glaucippe. The sequence continues at coordinate 13,568,160 of JAOSYY010000007.1, forward strand.
CCTTAAGAATTACGTTGCCATAGTACAATTAAACAAACAGACATACAGACAGTCGTTTTTTTGCGTTAAGGCTTAAATGCTATGACGTTACTTAAAGCTTTAAACTCTATCTTAGTCTTGGAGTATGTGTGACTTAAAACTAATCATAGTAATAAATTGGTAGTTGATTTTCAACCGCCCTTCACTACCATACCTAATTAATTTCTTCTGAAAAGAATAGCTATACATTTTTAATATATATTATTTCAAATTAACATAGGTTTTTGTGCACTTTTCTGAAATATTTGTTTTAACCTGCGGTGCCCAGTATTATTGAACCGAATTCATTCACCGTATTCATGTTTTTTTTTTCATCTTAATAAGAAATGTAAATGTATTATTTATTCTCTATAGACTGTTTTGAATAAATCATCTAACAAATACCGTTTTCCCTGTCTTTGAATTCCGTACATAAAGTACAATAACTGACCTCAAAACATCCCTGACGGAGACCTCAATCGTTACATTTTCTAGCTCACGTAGTAACACATCGAAAATACCCTCATTATGTTGTAAAAGAGGCGAAGGTCGGTCCAAGAGTGAGGACAGAGTGCTGTACTGCGGGGAGTCCCATAACGCATGACATATAAACACCTGGCAATTTTTGAAATAAGAACTTTATGTTATAGACTACGACGTTAGATACAATCGAAGGAAAAAGAAATGGCCGTCATCAAAGATTTTAATATATTTTATTTTTTATGAAAATAAAATATTTAACTCCTGCCAAAACATACAGGCAAAAACATGCAGAAACAATTTAATTACAAGTTAAACATATATTGATAAAGTGTTATTTAATTTCTTAAAGATATCGTTTTAATCGTTACTGTTTTGTTTAGTCTTATTTCTCACCTTAATGATAATTCAATCTAAATTAATAAGTTAAATTTAAAATCTGTTCTACCGATTTTAAATCAGTTACAGAATTGATGTACATGTACATGTCATATCACAGGATAAACTCTGAAAACATTTAATGTAATATTAGCAATTTTTTTGATTCAGGAAAAAGTAGTCGTTCTTATAAAGGGGAGTGTCGCAAGTATCGCAAAAATAAAGTATGGACTACATTAGCACACTACTGTGGGGTGTTTTCCGGAAATAAACAGCATTATTTATTTACCTCAGCATGTCCTGCAATGAGGAAAGTAGCGGAAATCACGCACCATAAAATGAGGGATATTAGGCACAACCATAGCGATGATCTGAAAACAGAATATTATCTATATATTTCACTATTCAAGCCTAATGTAATCATTATGTTTATATTTTTTTTAAGTGAGTCAACAAACAAGAATGAGGCAAACCAACACATTCTTATATCTTTAATTAATCTGTAATGACATGTCAATCTTTAAAACTTTTTGTATATGGAAGGTGTTACTCAGTCTCGACGGATTTTCAATAAATAATTGTATGCAATCATTAGACATACGTTTAATATGCTAATAATATATCATAGGAAAATGAATTCTATAATATTAACAAGCCTCTTATTTGCATATTTAACACGGAAGTATTTATTTTACTTATAAATGGTATATTATTTTTAACTACTTATAAACATTGCTTACACTTGTAATGTTCTCTTTGCGTGTATTTTCGCATTTCCACAACCACAGAGTAAAGCAAGGAAAATAAGAACCATCACAAAAGCGAAGGCTATAGTGCATGCTGAAAAAAAGAAGCATTACATTGTTTTCATACAGAATAAAATTGTTGAGTATTTAAAAACTAAAGCTAAAACTATTGCAATAATATGCGAAATATTAAGGACGTAAGTTTTAAAGTTGTTAAACGTATTTACTTTGATGAATGTTGTAATTAGATTATCTAAATTGTGTATGTAATTTAGAGGTAAGACTTTTCGATAAACATATAGTGACATAATTAGTTAATTTATGTATATCCGTTGACTAAATTCAAAAACTAGTTTTAGTCAAGGTAAAGAGTACAACTATTATGATTTTTTTTATATTGGGCAATTTCTTGACGTTGTATCCGGAGCGGCCGTTTCATCAGGACATCAAACGTTTTTTTTAGATTCGTGTATACATATATGTGACATTATTACAAAACAAACATCAAAAGAGAACACACACGATAACATTAAACATAATTATGGATGGCATTTGTACGTCTAACGACACATTTAGAAGTGTGCCAAAACGTCAAGATTTTTATTAAAAGATATATATAAAAATATATATAAAAATGATTGTAATTTTAAATCGTTTGTTACTTATTATTGCTAGATTCAATGTAATACCATCATGTGAACATATTTAACCATTCTTATGTTTACCTAACATAAGGATCCATCTCCAAAAATCATACTTCTCCAATCGTTCAAGGCCACCTTCTAATTTTCGAGCCAAGCTGTGCATTCCCGACGTCAAATGACGAACTATATTCTTCAACACTTTGGCAGAATTGTGTACCATTTGTCGACGTATTTCTATATCTCGTATTACATCTGAAGCAATATAAGGACTGTATGTTTGAGGACTCTGTAGGTCAGCGATCGTGTAAAGGAACCGCGACGTCAGAGCGCCGGGTACGAGTCCCGCTCGGAACGCGGTTGCATTTAAAAAATATGTAATTTGTGTTCTGCCTCGGGTTCGGGCTGCCTGTGGCCGTTCGAGTATCAAAAAACGCAGGCATTTCGGGTATTAAATGTGGTGAGAGAAACTCTTAATAAATTATAAATTCCGTCCGGGTCCCATACCACCGTTCATAGATGGAAAAGTCGTGAAGTGGTATGTGCGTTTCGATTTCAATCTATGAATTTCCGAATACTCAAAATATAAATAAAAATAAAGTCTTAAGGTTGACAACGCGTCTTCTAGATCTACTGGTCTTGGAAAAGTGTCCATGGGTGGCAGAAATCGCGTAATATAAGTGAACGTTTGTTTCTTCCTTCCTATAGCATAAAAAAAGTAATCGCTGATAGGATAGCGAGAATTTTAGAAATCAGAAGAGGTGTTTCAAAACTTTGTTCCTTAGGAATTTCTTTTTATATTTCTAGTATAGATAGAAAAAAATAAGTGTTAACAAATAGTTACCATCTCTTACAGATTCCGTCTGCGCGAGAATTGCAGAAGGTAAAGTTTGAAACTGTTGTCTTGCCTGTGATATCGCTTGAGTTAAGTTTTCTACGCCCAGGGATCGAAGCTCCAATAACTGTGGTTCTTGTAGTATCTGCCAATACATTTTCAAAATCATTTTAATATAATTGATAATATTTAATTGAAAATTATGTACGCGATTAAGTAAATGTAAGTATGCGTAAACATGAAAAAGTAACTGTTTTTAGAACTATATGTTACACAAAATTGTTCCACTAGACTTGTTTGGATGTTATTTACTTAATTAATTATATATATATAGTGATTTTTACGTTCAAATTACGATATACTGACTTATAAATCATATACTATATGTGTATAAAATTATAAAAAAATTAAATTAATGAAAACTACTTTTTAATTCACAGTAATCTGTATCTTTGTATTGATACTAATGTCACTTCACTACTTTGTTCAGCGTCTATTCTCTTCTTCATTTCTATCCTCTACTTTATTTGTGAACCGTTATTACTATGTATCTATTTCTAATAATACTTATATATTATTGTCTAAGTCATGATATGTCTGCCTTGTTGTCTTAGATAACAATAAAAAAAAATTAAATACAAAAGTCCCTTACCGAATCAAAATGCATTTGTAGTTTCAATGTATTGGTGTTGATAGTGTCACAAAGCGGCGCATCTTTGCTTGAACAAAGCTTCTTCAGATTGTCTATCTGACGTCGGAGTTCCTGAATCTTGTCGGCCGCGACCGCTGCCAGGGTCCTCGCTTTCATTGTATAGTTCCGTAGTGATGTTATCTTTGAAGATAAATCCTTGCTCTCTGGAAAAATATAAGACAAGTTTTATTAAACACGACCGTCTTTTCTTATCATTTTACAATCACTGTAATTTGCTTTCACCTTGGACACGTATACTTTTGACATAAAGCCAACCCATACATCTTTTAAATTTTATTCCATATTTTGAGACAAGGTAAGTAGTAATTACATATACAACTCTACACATGTAGGGATAACAATAAAATTTAATACGAAAAAACTATTTTACGCTTTTTAACTAGACTCTTTCGGGAAATGGACCGTTAATTAAAAATAAACAATTAAATAATATACTTATAATATAATCTGAAGAAAATATTAGATGTAAAATGGTTTTTCAAATAAAATATATTTAATTACCTATCACTATGTCCATTAATGAATCCAGAACGAAATCAATGCCGCTCTCTGAAGCAATGGCTTGTTGTATTGGATCTCCTAGAAGAGTATCTACGTCTGAAAACATTATTTACTGCAATAACCCATAAAAATAACAATGAATAATTAATTGTGTTTAGTTCTTGTTCTTAGATAATATTTTGGTCCATGTTTAAATGTGTCTTCATGA
>JAOSYY010000007.1:13599080-13618236 GCA_025727935.1 Hebomoia glaucippe
GTTATATGACCTGTTATCTTGCATGACTCCCATACACTAAGTATACTTACAATACGCCTAACAATGTATACTCACTTAGTTTGACTGTGGCGTCACCTTCTCCATTTATAGGGAATAGTAATATCTTACCAACGGCAGTATACTGTCCTTCTATAGTTAAATTACAGTGGAATTGTAGAACAAAGTGACGCTTCTCCAATTCTGAACTGAAAATTAGTGAGGCATTTGTTTAGTATATTTATCTCCGTGGCATCTTAAATGGAACTAATTGAAAGAACATATCTTCATTTTCATATTTAGTCGTAGGTACTTAGTGAGACAGCTACAAAATTTGTTCCTTTTTTCATAAATACAAAAGGCTGTCCTTGCTTTCTGTAAGCTTTTTTTCATTACAACAATCTATACATATATCTAGTGAGAACTTAATTTTAAATTTTCACTTATATATGAAATAAATTGTTCTATACTGAAACTTTGCAAACCAAAATAGTGTTCGCTAATAATATTTCTATAATTTACTCCATCGATAGAAGCCAAATTTTCCATTAGAAGTTAGAAAAGTAAAATTTACAAAGCCAAATTCATTAATCTAAGTTAAAGTCACGCGGTTACATTTCCCGAAGCTCTCAACATTAATTTAATTAATTAACCTAGAAGAGGCAGAGACATCCATAAATTTTAGTTGACAATGTCTTTGTACCTATTAAATATATTAGGAATTGAAACACTTTTTTTCATAACTACTATCCGACTTCAAATAAATTAAAAAATGAATATCTAATTAATTCTTTTTCTTTAACACTTTAAACAATCGACCTTCTGTGCTTTGAACATCATTTATACTTTTTTATATCATAACTAATTACTTTTTCAAATAAGCCACAAAAAGGTTACATTAAAATTTCTTGATTTGCAGATCACGTTACAAAAAAGGGACTATAAAAACATACCAAATATACCGCTTAAAAAATAACAAAAATACACTCACACTACATCATCAACGATGCAATTCTTAAACCCAGTTACTTTGCCTTTATAAAAAGTGATTTTCAGACCTGTTAAGGGTATTGCTAACTTGTCAATTATGAAGGGATCCAGTGAAGGTACGTTGAGATGAGGCAAACCCTTTACAAAGCCCGGTATAGCATCTTGCGTCGCTTTTACAAGGCATGCTTTTGTTGTCTGGTTACAAGGGTGGATAAAGTCAGCTGAAAGATAAGAAATTTATATTATACTCGTCTATTGTTCATTTTTATTTGTTACAGGTGAAAAATAAAAGAATATATTTATGAATCTTGCGTATATTATTCAATTAAGTCTGTCATAAAAAGCGAAAGTTTTTATGTATGATTGTTTGTTACTCTTTCATGCGAATACTACTAAACAATTATTAAATTATTAATAAATTACAGAAATACTCGTATAACACATAGGTTATAATTTATAAAGGTTTTGTGACACGAGTGAAGCCGCGCTGTATTTAATTATGATATTAATTGACCCAGCAAACTGTGTTTTTGGCATATGAATTATTTCTTGAGGTCAATTGTCAATTGATAAGGGTTGAAGATTATTAAAGCACTATTAAAGCGCTTTTAAAGCATTATTAAAGCGCTTTTAAAATGAGTAGGGTTGGTATTAGTAACTTGAAAATTGAGGACTGCGTATTTTTTGATGCCAAAGTTAAACTAGAAATAAAACTTCTTGTCGAATAAATAAAAAGAAATGCCTTGGACCCCTATATCACTAAGGGAAATAAAAGATAGTTTACGACCTATTTTCGGAACTACTGAATATACAAATAGCATTTCATAAAAATTGTTCCAGCCGTTGCGGAGGAGTTCGGTAACGAACATTGAGACGATAATGGTATATATAATATATATATATAATTAAACACACACACGAAACATCTTATACAAATGTTCAAATACACTCGAAAACATATTATCTTAGAAATAATGAGTTTTCTTTCACGCGTTAATCCCGTAGCATATTGTCGTAGTAAATAATATATTGTTAGTAAGTAATTCAGTTTTAGATTAATCTGAGGTAAAGACGAAACTAAACTATTTCGATTTTCATGCGATCTCGATATAATTTAAGTATTATTATTTCAGGTGTAATCAGGTAGGTTTTAAGTATGACACTAGCTAAGGTTCATTTTTATTTTTACACCTTGGATTACATTATTAGACTTTTAGTAAGGATCCCTAATTATTTTAAAATATAATATAGTCATCCTCGATAAATAAACTATCCAACACTGAGAAAATTTTTCAAATCGGACCAGCGGTTTCTGAGATTAACCCATTCAAATTAAATATTGAAATCTTTCTTTTAAATTGTTTTAAACCAAATAATTACTTCAGTTCAATACTACAAAATAATGTCACAATTTCCATATCACAAACCAGTCCAAACCCAAAGTTACATTACATTATATTTAAATTATTTCATATAATAAAACTAATAAAACTACAAAAAAATGTACAAAACCATCAAACGAAAAACATAATAAGTTTATATTTAAAAACATAGTAATAATTATTCATTGTGTGTAATATAATGTGTAGTTGTGTAATTGCTTCTGAGTTTTTTATTTTTCACGGTCATTACTGATCTTTTCTTGCTTATTCATAATTGCTTTAGATAAACACGAAAAGCTAGCTGTATATTAGCATCAACGCTTATTTCTTAATCATAAAATTTTTAGTAAGTAAATTTTTAGTAACATCTTTATATATTATTATATATATTCTCTCCGTGTGTTTGTCAGTAAACTCCCCCTAAATGGCTTTACCGATTTGCATGAAATTTTTTATGCGTGTTGAAGGGGTTTCGAGAATGGTTTAGATGTACAATATGGTCTAAAAAGTTTTGAAATGTTTGTATTTAAAACATCTGTAGAGGACGACGTCTGTCGGGTCCACTAGTTCAATATGAAGTTATACTTACAGTCGACCAAGATTACAAAAAAATACACATATCCATATTGGATATGAGCCATTACCAGATTGAAGCAGTGATAAAGTAAATTAAGTTATACTTAAGTGAATTTATTAAAATTGAAATATTGCCACAAGCTGTACCTATAGCTTTGAAATAATTAAACAAATATCGATGTTTTACGATTAATGTTTACTGCAAGCACTTCATAACTCCGATACAACTAGGTCATGGAACTACTCAGCTTGGACTGAAGAGAAGTTTTTCTTTTACAAAGGGACGTTTATCCCTTATTAGCATATTTACAAAGTTTAAGTTTGGTAAGTGAGAATTAAGAATAGCCTGTAGGTCCTTAGAGAAACAATGTAAGAATAGTTTAAATGTATTACGAAGTTTTTTAATTTCAGAATAATATTTAATTGATTTCCATTTAACTATAACAACATTTCAGTTGTCTACAACTCTATGATAAAGTAGCGGTTCAACGCCGTTTCACCCGCGCCTCAATCTCAGACACTTGCAAACAATATTTTATGAAGTCCATCTGAATTATCTGGATCACGTAGCTTTTAATATAAAATTAATTTTGCACCTTTAGATAATTGTAGTAAAGTCATTCTGCTGTGTTACTAACGTCGTAAAGATTGTAAATAAATTTAATTTTAAAATACACCCTTTTCATGTTAAACAGAAATTTTAAAATCCCTAATTTTTTGTTTCTTTATAATGAATGCTTGATTCAAAATATTAAAATCCTTTCGTTGTGCTATCTTAGTTAAGCATAAAGATTATTAACTAGAATTTGATGCCCAGATGTTAAATTTTACTAAAGTAGATAATGTAAAAGGTGTAAACTAATAGGTAATAAAAGAAAGCTTTATTATTTTAATTGATAATCTGAATTAAAATTCAACAAAAAAATTCTCGTTATAATTTTTGTTATACTTTTACTTAAAATGCGTCTTTTATTGATAAAATAATATTTGGAATTTAAATTATTATACTGCACTCTTCGTATTAATTATAATATATTAAATATTTAATTAACATAACATTATCAATTTGAAGAGTTTAGAAATTTCAGTGTCAACTGAAGAATATTAATTAATAATTTTACCAGCTGCCATCACCTCTACACACAATAGGCCAAAATTTAACTCACTTAAGTCGTTATAAAATCCATGATAATCAATTTGTAAACAAATCTTAACTCACGTGCAAGTTTTGCGTCGCCAATACAGCAGAAACTCAGGAACAAGACAATACCACTTGTTCGTATAATCATTGCGAGTTTTTAATTTTGAAAAATTTATTATCTTCAGGTGGATCACCAGTTCTCTGGCCGAATGAGAAATAAATGTTTTATATCATCTAAGTGACTATCTACTTTGATATCGGACCTTCAAGCTGACATTGTAAGCAACCGGTTGCTTTTAACAACCTGATTGGCTTAAAACATTGACTTTGTTCGTTTTTTGTTACAAATTTTAAAAATTCGATAAGTCTATACCTAATTTAACATATTCTCGTATCACCGAAACGAACAGGAAAAAATACATTCCGTTTTAATTAAATAATAATTTTTATATACAAGCAACATTGATCAGACATCAAGTGAAACCATTTTTATACCCTGCTTTCTGAATATCCGGAAGGAGCTCTGGTTTATAAAGTTGAAAATATAATATACATTGGAATCTTTAAAATGATTGATAACATGGAGACACACAGATAGATTTTTGGTTTAATGCTACAAAGTTATGTATATGCTACAAGTTGTTGTTGCCATCTCCAAAATCTAAAAATTGCAGTTAATAATAATCCCAAAAATACTGTTTATTTTCTCACTATTATGAATATATCTAGCTGATAATAGCCTTGTTTTTATTAGCCATAAATTATGTATAATAAAAAATATAGTGTTGCATTCATTTCAAATTATAAATGTAGATTAAATGAGGATTTAATTTTTATGCACTTAGGAAGTTCGTTAAATGGTATCGAATTAAAAAAAAATCAATGCCAAACATATCGTTATGAATATAACACAATACTATAAAATGACCTTCGAAAATGTTGTTTCCTTATTGCAACAAAATATAGTAGCATCATCAGGTAAGATAGAAGCATAAACCCCTTAGTCTTGCACAAAACCTTTGAAACCCATGGGTCAAGATTCGCTTCCCGCCTAGTACAACATATTTATTTATCTATGCCCCAAAGTTTCACCAGCAGGACTTTTACTTATTTTTTAATACTTGGGAGGGATTTCTGAAATTATAATTTAATTTCATCAGGTTTACATACCATTGTTGTAGATGGAAAAGTTGGGAAGCCATTCGCGCGTTTCCACACCTGTCTATATGCCTTGCCTGCGCACGTGAACCTTATGGTTGTCTGTAGATAACATCATAAAACTTAAAAATTTGAAGTGTCTTGAAAGCTGAGAAAACGTCTAAATGTTCGAAATTCTTTATAAATACGCACCTAAATCTCGACTTTTACGGTTGCCATTACAGTTTAAATTAGAAAAAATTTAAAAAGCTTTTCCGTTGTACTCTTTTTTATGTGATAGGAAGGGAAACGAGCATACAGTTCACATATATTAAGTGATTTATGTCGCCCATGGATACCTCCAAGATCAGTAGATCTAGAAGACGCGTTGCCAACCATAAGGTTTTAATTTATTTTTATTTCGAGTATTCGGAGATTCATATACTGAAATCGAAACGCGCATAGCACTTCACGACTTGTCCATCTATGAACGGTGGTACATGACCCGAACGGAAGTTATAAATTATTAGGAGTTCCTCCCGCTGGTCCAATCACAGGCAGCCCGTACCCGAGGCAGAACAAAAATTATATATTTTTAAATACAGCTGCGTTCCAACCGGGCCTCGTACCCGGTGCTCTGGCGTCGCGGTTGCTTTACCCAACCGCTAGGCTACAAAGCCCTCGAACTCTGAAAAATTTCTGGATTTTTCTTGATCAGGCTTTCTTTAATTAATAACTCTGCTAAAGTATTTTTCAAGAACTTGTTACGAAACATAATTGAAACAGTATTTAAAAAATATTCTTCTCCTTAATTTAATCAAGTCACCGTAGTAGGTATACCTTTGGTACTCAAGTATTATATTATCAATTAGTTCTATAAAGGTAATAAATAATAAAAATTTATTACTTATTTTATTTATTTCGGATAACATAAATATAAAGATTGAAGTCGTCGAAATGTTACTAATGTTATGAATCTGATCACCAAAAATGGTGACTCCATTTTTATAAATATTTGGTCATTTTATTTATATCGACAATTAAAAGTGATTATACGAAAATCATACAAAGAAATATTAATATCAAAATAATAATAAAAAAAGTAAGTACATAGTATAAATTTACATTGAAAAGATTTAGTTTTGTTTTTTGTTCAGTTTACAATGATTATAAAAACGTCTATAATGTTTTTATAGTAAGCTACTTGTAAAAATATATATATTTAAATATTCCCATACCAGTTTTATTAGTTGCAGTCCAAATCAAGTTTTTTTAATCAAATGTCACATTAGAATTACTAATTATAAAATTAAAATGATGTTTACATCTATCCGTGCCCTGTGAAGTTCATCCCACGAGGTCTAGTTACTTAATAAAAAACGTAACAGTAAAAGTATAAAATTGTTGGATATCGAGATTAATAGTTAAACTAAAGTACAAACTTATTAAAATTATTAAATTTAAAGATACAAAACAAGTTTTTATATAACCTTAAAATAATACATGGTGATTTTTATTGGATTTGTCGTATTTACGTTAAATACTTTAATCGAGACGTAATCCTTTAACCAAGGCTAATTTTTAGTCTATATCAGATCTTCACAGACAAAATAGGTAGAATGTCAACTATTATTCCTTATTTAAAAAGTAGGTCAAATGTCAAATATTTTTCCTTAGCAAAATATAACTTAAAAATACGTCTTAATTTAAAAAATATTTCTATTCCGCGAGTAATGGACGTGCATACAAATACAATACAATTAATAATAAAATGTCAAATGCTTATCAACGAATATTTTGTGGCTGATGTGTATTAATACTTATAGTAAAACGAAGAATAAGATAAAAATATGACAATGTTCATACAATATAGTAATTCTATTCCATGAATTTGATATCGCCTGTTAATTTTTAATAAGCAATATGATATTCATAATTTTTATAAAATATTTTTACAGGCGCAATTGAATGTAATAAATCAAAAGGATATAAAAGTTTTTGATTTTAATTCAATAATAATGTTCAGTTCTGAAGAAATTGTTAAATATGAATAAACTGCTGTTGAAAAATTGTAACAAATGGAGAAATAAAGTAAGTCTAATTACTCGTATTCTAAGATATTGCTCAAAAAATCTAGTTTTAAGATCTTAACATTGCTTATGTATATACAGGCAAGTAGGCAAATACAGTGACATCTAAGAATACAGCCTTACATAAGTAACTGAACGTAAATTATTTTCTAGGAAAAATCCAAACTGTCTCTAGAATTTTCAAAAGTATTTAAATTTTTTTATTTATAATAATGTGTGCGCTTGTACCTATAATTTCTACGACTAAAAATGTCTAACATATGATATAATATTAGTAATTATTAAACGTGAACCTTTAAGTAAAAATAATTGTTTCAAGCGCTAAGTCGAATATCCTTAACAATATAATAAGAAACTTAATAACAATATTTGTGTTAGTAACTAATAAAATATTCTAACAATCTAAAATGTTATCGTACTTATACGGATAGTAGTTTTGATATTATTTAAGGCTTCCGCCAACAGGTACGTTATGACCTAAGTAAAAAACAAGATACTATACTAAATATTTGTAGTTAAAGTACTTCAAGAAGCGAATTGTCACTTAACGTTATTATAATGTTTATGCACCACAGATCGTGACTAATAAAAATAGCGAATTGTTATTTTTGACAATCAGTACTTTGGTATGGGTACATACAGTAGTTCGTCGTATGGAACAGCTGTAAAGAATTTCTTCGCCGTTTCTATAGTTACGTTCATCGCATAGTCCACTACTGGTTGGCCAAACTCTTCTGTCACGATTTTCCAGTTTTCGTTCAGAAATTGAAGTACTGTATTACCTGAAATCAATAATTAATCACTTTGAAAATAAGAATAAATATAGTTAAGCTCTTTAGCTATTTCTAATGATTACTGTTACTAAATATATCATACACTAGCTGTGTCCATAACTTAATCCGTGTTGAATAGTTATTTTTTTATTATTTATTTTAATAAAAAAAGTAAAAATTTGTAGTACTTTTATTAAATCAGCTCTTTTAGAGATTAATCGGAGCAATCAGACAGTCAGATAAAAGTGTTCACAGGAAAAAATGTTATATTCTGTGTGCATTTATTAAAAAGGAGTTATTTACAAATACCTATACACTCCAGTGTTTATTTGTATGTAGTCTGTATAGATGAATAGGCATATCTATTCTTAAAGTTTCATCGAAGCCTTTACAGTAGTTGAGTTTTAAAAGTAGCTATTTCCCCGTCTCTTTGAAAATTATTGAATAATAAAGAATAGAAAAAACATACTTAGCTCCGGATTTCCCCTGAATAAGTTATTGATGGTGTAATGAACTCGGTCCCCATAGTCAAAGGCATATCTATAATTCTTAATGCCAAAATGGTCTTTCCCTTCTTGGTCCTTGAAATATTTTGTCTTTATATTCAATTTTATCACGGAATTCACTGTAATTCATAAGGCAAGTAATTACTAAAGGAGCTAAGTTCTTTTTTAAAGAATTATAAGAACATTATGTAAATTAATTCTCTGTCTGGTTTTATTTAGTCTATTTTACCCAATGTTCACTTTATATAGTCAAATAATTACCAATTTTTATTTTAGAATCTCCCTCTCCGTTGATTGGAAAGAGGAGGAGCCTTCCCACTGCAGTGTATTTTCCTTTGATCGTGATATTACAACGTAATTCCAATATAAATATATTCTTTTCTAAATATGCTCTGTAAAATAATAAGACATATTTATAGTAAACACCTACAAAGATTAAACAAATAGCTAAAATGTTTTTGTGGCAATGCAGAATTACCAATAATTTATGAGACTTAAGTTGTTTTAAGAATTTGTGACAAGGATCTGTGCAAAACGAATGAAGTGGTTTGGCCATATGTCCCGAATTAACATTCAAATAACGGATATCCGTAGATTACCATATCAAGGTTTTTTTATATATATTATAATAAATTATGATTTAATATGTAATGTATATTAATTATTAAATTTATTTATTTTATAATTAAAAGCATAGGAAGACAAACGGGTACACGGTTCACCTGATGGTAAGTAATTAGATCTCTAGGAGACGCGTTGGCAAGCATAATAGACATATTACATTAGATATTGTTAATAACATTCTGTTGCTTGTCTTATTTATATTTATTTCGAGTTTGCTCCGTATTCGAAAGAAAACACAAACTACAAATTTGACAAACCCAACGATTATAAACTTGGACTTAAGATTATTAATATCTTGTCGTCTGAAATGTTTTTTTTTTATAAATATTTTAGTTTGTATATGTTAGGACTTTAATCATTAATATTTTGTCACTTAACGATTACTTAAAATTCATACTACGTCTAGAACTATAAATTTAAAGCTTTTTTAAAGTCAGTTAAACTTCTATACGTGGTTTCGCTTCGTGGCCCTGATAATACAATTTACGTATATGCTCTTCCAGATTCGGAGATGTAATATTCAATCGTATTGATTAATCATAAATTTTACGATAATATATTTATCCCAATTCGAGTAAAGTACTTACAATGTTACCGTCAAAGTTAATATCTCAATAAACGTCAGAAAAGCCTAGAATACCTGACTAATTATATTCTACTTAACTAAACAATGTTGCTCATTTATATTATTCAACTTAAATACTTAATCAGATTATTAAAGTACGCAGACTAAGGTTTAAACATTAACGTGACATTGTAGGTAAAGACGTTAAGCTTAATTAACGATATCCTTGATACTGAAGTCTTATATTTACGGGAAATTAATTTAGTTACTACGATATTTCATTTGGCTTTTAATTCTGGTAATATGCGGTGAAAAATCTATTATAAAAAATAACATGTCTCTACATCACGCGTATGGAACTGTATTTTTGTGTCACATAATAAGGCTTCGGACAGATGTATGTCTATTTTACAGTTTTAGTTTTTCCAATGAATTCAATTTTCTTTACTTCCCAGAGACGGGGAGATTGAAGTCGTAGAGGTTCTTCACGTATGTATTCGATTTACTATGAATAACTGATAATTTATAGATTTTCTAACGATAAACGGAGAGACTTCATTATTATCTTATTCAATTGCTCGGTTCAAATAGCTCTATAAATAATAATACATTTTTAAAATTACAATAATAGGTTATTACCTACTTCGAGCGTCATTACCTCATCAACAAACATCCATCATTTCCTAACATTTGCCCAGATTCGAAGGTTTATTTTAGCAACTATATTTATTTGCACGCTTGAAGTGCAATACGTATTGCCTTTAAGTTTTTCGATAACGATAGCTGAGTTTTATTTATTTATTATGACCACCGGTAATTTGAATCTTGACGGAGATTGGACTACATGTTTTTGACAAGTGAAGGCATAAAAGCGCTTTAAAAGATTATGATAGGTTTACTTACTCAACATTTAGCACTTGACACTTTCGAAGTCCGGTAACCTTGCCGTCGATGAACGTGACTTTGACACCTGGCAGTTGTATCGGCAATTCCTCGATGACAAAAGGATCCAATGGTGGCACACCAAGATGAGGAAGTCCATTTGAGAACTCCGGGATCGCATCCTGTGTAGCTTTCACAAGACATTCGGGCTCAGTATTATTGCAGGGATGAATGAAATCAGCTGCGAAAATGATTTAATTCTTTACGAGAAAAAAGGTATTTCACTAAATATGATAGGGTCATAATGTACAAAGGTACTTTTTATCTTCGTTATTTTCGTATTATACAATAAAATCAATCATATCTGTCTTTAATATAGATTACTTGATAACAACGGATCTCTGATTAGGATATATATTTAACTACTAGCTTCTGCCAGCGGATTCGCTCGCGGTCATTTTGATTTTCACATCTAGGGTTATATGATTGGAATTTTAGTAAGGATCCCTATTTTTTTTTAAATACATTATAGGCTATACCATTCCTCGATAAATCCTACCAGCGGTACCTGAGACTATCGCGTTCAAACAAACTAAAACTAACCTAAGTAATATGTTTGCAATGATTTTATGAAATAAGCAGTAATAATCATTATATACGCATATAACTACGATTTCTATCAAGTCATTTCATTTTATGTAAGCCCGTGACACAAATTGTTGTTATAAATGTTACCATTCCTTTGAAATGTTGTAAGTATAGGTAATTTACCGCATTAGATCAGAAACTCTATACCGAGGCACATATTCCATCTTTTGTAGTATTAAAATTTTGTTTTTAACTTTTTCATGTTAAACTTTAATGTAGTCTTGAGTGTTTTATATAAAAACATTATTTTAAAAACCATATGTGAGGTAATTAATTAAACTGTGAAATCGTAAGCATCCTATTTAACCTAATAATAAAAGTTTTAGGGAATGTGTACAGTGCGAGTTTCGCGCGATTAAACTTCGTATGTACATTGTCAAAGAAGTTATTTATAGGGAAAGACAGGGTTATCACGCTAAAAAATTTCACTTTATGTTTGATTATTTAGAACTATATTGATTTTTTTAGTTAATAGCTTTGTTCATAAGCGTGTAATGGAACAACATTATTATATGAACGGGGAGTAAGAGATAGATGCATACTAAGGAAACAAAAATGATGTTTTTTCATAGCCATTATCCTAAAATTCATCAGCCTTCATATTACTTACATAGTAAGTAATCTTATCAATTTAGCAATGTATATTTATAAGAATCTGTTTCTGAAAGTGACAACCCTGAAAATATTAGGCTTATTACCGACAGAAACGATATAAAACTTTTTCTCCAGAACTTATTCGATTATTTTGTACACGTTCAACATTTAATGTATAGGTAGATGTCGTCATATTTTATGATCGGATCTAATTACTATGTCATTGCGATTGCGTGTTATGATCATCACTCCATAAATGTATACGTTTCCCTCAGCTATTTCTATACCACTACTAAATGAACTTTAACGAAAAATGTAAATAATAAATGTTCCTACC
Organism: Hebomoia glaucippe; assembly: GCA_025727935.1. Lineage (NCBI taxonomy): Eukaryota > Metazoa > Arthropoda > Insecta > Lepidoptera > Pieridae > Hebomoia > Hebomoia glaucippe. The sequence goes on from JAOSYY010000007.1 coordinate 13,611,323, forward strand.
AATATAATTAATAAAATGATAATCCAAGAAAAATTAAAATTTCCTAAAGACCTTAAAACAACTATTATTCTATTTGGTTAAATAACTTTATTTATTTTCAAAGAAACATTAAATAGCTTCCCTGCGTTTTTTGATACGATAGGAAAGCAAGCCAGCATACAATTCACTTATGCTCCGCGATTTCTGTCGCCCTTGCACACCTCCAAGTTTATTAGATCTACGACGCGTTGACAACCTTAGAGCCTTAGCCATATTATATGATATATTCTGCTGCCGGCCTTATTTATTTTTATTACGAATATTCGGAAATTCATAGACTGAAAACAAAACGCGTACAGCACTTCACGACTTTTCCATCTATGAACGGTGGTACGTGACCCGGACGGAACTTATAAATTATTAGGAGTTCCTCCCGCCACATATTTTTCCCATATATAATAATTCGATACGAATTAGTTAACAGGTATACGCAATATAATATAAATATTTTTTCTGAAAATTTTATTATAATATACTATATAACTGTACAACGGTTAGAATACTGTTAATTAAACTATTACCAAAATGTAAGTCAGATCAATTAAAATAATAGGTATGTTATAAAATGGCATACAATATTAATATTAATAATGCTTATGGATAGAACATCTGCGTCATACTACTTAGAATATTGAAGATTAAAATAAATCATATTCTAGTCAATTAAAAAGTCATTATTTGATGGCAATAGCTACCGTACTGTGATTTTATGAAATCCCATTTAGTAATAACCAAGAATTACTTCATTAATGACTAGTCTTTTTTATTAACACTATAAGATTGTTAATAAATAATTGATTTTAGTCTCCACTTTAGGTAATCATGTCGCGATGAACTTCTGCCTAACTATAGCAATTTAGTTATTTATTATTAATATGTCTATCTTTTTATTTAGAATGACCAAAACAGTTAATCGATCATAAATTCATTTAAATCATTTATACAGGACCTTATGATAAGTGAAAGAGATATATTTATAAAATGAAGGTAACTTATATGTACAAGTATCGATACAGATACAACCAAATAAACCGGAAGTAAATAAGTTACATTAAGTACGGTCAAGTTCGGTTATTGGGAGAAAGGAAAGGTCTAATTAATAGCAGGGTAACATCAAAGACGTTCGTAGCCCATACATTTAAATGAAATGGCTGGTTTAGTAGTTAGCACAGGGAACGCTGCCCACACACGGTTCACTAGTGATCGAAATCCGATGGTAAATGTACGAATTTAAGATTTCTACGCTTTCCATGTACCCTTTAATTATGTACACTGCTATGTGAGTGTAAGATTTCAAGAGGGTTCTAAACTTTTTATCTATACAGTTTATAAATAAAATGAAAGTGTTGTGCTTCTGCCGGCAGCATCGCTCACGTTCGCTTCGATTTTTACACCTTCGGTTACCATATTGGACTTTTGGTAAGGAATTCTATTTTTTTTAGCCTACCTCGATAAATGTACTATCCGACACTGAAAGAATTATTCAAATCGAAAATCGGTTCCTGAGATTAGCGTGTTCAAACAAACAAACAAAGAAACTCTTCAGCTTTACAATATTAGTATAGATTATATACGGCATTTATAAGTTAAACATTTTTTGTTTTAATTTTTGACTGTCCCTGTTTGTTCCGTCTTATTTCGGAAGCTTTCGATCTTCGATATCTTTGATAACAGGTACTAATTTAAATTTTAATTGATGTTAATTCGTTTATAAAATTCGTGAAGTTCTCGAATTTGTCTAGATATAATTATTATGTTTAAAGAAAATATATAAACTAGATCGAAACTAAACACGTGACATGTTAAAGCAACAAGCTGTTCATACAGCGAGTAGACTTATTACATTATAATAACCTATCTTTGAGTTTATTCACATAATAGACTTTACCTGTATATATAGTCAATTCTGAAACATAATTCTATCAATTATATTTTATAGACCCTAAAGATATATGATAGATAGACTCTATATCATTCCTGACAAAATACAAGGCATTCAGAACAATAAAACAAACATTATTTATTAATATATTACGAGAATTGTACATAAACAAAGTTCTATATATGAAACTTATTATTAAAAGGGCAGAATTTTGAAGAAGTTGCGTGATTAATTTGAAAAGTTTGTTCTTAAATAGGGTACGATATAAAGACGCGCTGGAATTTCTTAGCTTTCTGGTCTAAGTAACATATGATGCTCTATGAAACTGTAACGTTGAGAAAAGCAAAGTTATTTTACTAGTTCCTTTTACAAACTTTATGCAGTAAAGTCATAGGCGACACCATTAAATCTCAGCGAAACAAAAACTAATATTGCAGATAAGCACGGCAAAGTTGATTACTTACTTGTTGGCAAAGAAACGACAAGTACTGAAAAAGACAATGAAATGTGTTTGGTCTATATCTACTAGCATCATAATCTAGTCCTAATAACCCTAATATTTTTGATTTATACCTTAATTCCAAAATTAAAGAAATATAAGATGATCGTGTTACTATAACAATAATGCAAAATATATACTTTTACTCAAATAACATTTCTAAGATAACTTTCGGATATTCGTACCTTAGTTAAAACTGAAGGTAGGTATTTTATGAATCGGGTACAAAAAGTTTATGATTTTTTCAAACTATAACAAAAACAGAAGTGTTTTAGGAACCATTTCTAAATCCAAGTAAAATCTCTAGCCGTTGAAGAAAATAGGAACAGTTCAATATAAAGTAAAGGTTTACCTCGAACTATAAATTAGGTATTTTTCGCGATAGAATTTCATCGAACAACTTCACTTGAGTTTTTTTAAAGCATTTAGGTCAAGAACAGACTGCTGCTTTAAGCTGATTTACAAAAAAATCCTTTTATTTTATATTTTACAATATTTCATACATTCAGCACATTAAATTACTTTACTTAACATATTATAGTATATATTGTAATATAATGTTTTAATTCAATTAAACTTCTGATTATTTCGGGCATTTTAATTAAAAATGTACATAATTGTGTAATAAACAATTATCAAAGTTGTATGTCAAATCACTGATTTGAAATTATTACAAATTTTCTACTTTTAAAGGAAATACTATTAAAGTAGAATCAAGGTGCTGTAAAGTTAACATTGCAAACATTGAATTTTTGATTGACAAATATCCACTTAAGTTAGGAAACCAGTGGAACGTGCATAATTTCTACTGTGTGCTGAGGGTTAAGTGGTTTTGCATGAGAAATTAGGCAATTTTATGTCCTTCTATACATATCCCAGTGAGACATTTTACGTCTCAGATTAGAAAGAACGGAACAGGAATTCCGAAGGCCAGCTTTAAACATACAATGTTTATTCTTGAAACTAAAGTCAACATAATTGAATTTTTCATTTCAATACGAAATAGTTATTTGAATATTTTGTAAATAATTGTTTATTTATCGATCCAAAGGTTAAGAAAATTTATTGAAAACTAAATTTTATCGTACAAAAAGAAGTCAGCCCGTTCAGGTACATACATTTTAAATATCTCAAATCTCTTTAAGTTTTTTAAACACTATATGTAATTTGCATTTACGTAGTAAGATGCAACGTTTTATAATAAATGTACATATCTATTTTATTATATAGGAATGACGACCTATAATAACGTTGATAATCTCTTGAATCGGAAGTAATTTTTAATAACTTTTACTCTAAAATATAATCTTATATAATTGTATTAATTACATATAAATAAGCTCGATGACTACTATTATAGTTAAATAATGATTACAAAGATTGAATTAGTTTCTCTTTTAGGATATACTACAATGAGACATTAACATGATTATTTTTTACAATTAACAATACTATCATGGTTTTATTAAAATATATTATTAAATAATATTAACTTACGCGCTAATTTTCCAGTACATACACTAACGAAGGCCGCGGCTACCGCCAACGAAGTGAAAACCAATACATGTCTTTCGCACATTGCAACCACTGTCAACTATTTCTAGAACACAAGATAATACCGACTAGAGACCTATAGACACACTGACGTGACCTTCCAGTACCTCTTTACTTCTTATGTTAATATGAACAAATTCTTTCTCATTTTCGATTGCATAAATTCGGGTAGCTCTTTGCTAACGTGAAGTCCGTTTTTCACGCAAGACTGCGTGCTAATCCGTTTTATAAATGTGCACGCTATGCACCGTACTGCGTGCGGCTAGACGTGGCCATATTCTGGACCTAAATATCGAAATCGCATTGCGATAAGCCCCACTGAATATCACTAAACTTGTATTTGATTCTGATGCATTTAACTAATTATATTGGAAAGCTTTATTGAATACTGCTCTGAATAAAAGGTGTCAATATAAATAAGTAAAACTCTAAAATAAATTTGGTGTTCTTATATTACACTATTTTTTCAGCATTATGCTTTTAATCATAATATATTCGTAATAAATTCTGACTACTAGTAATAACAACATTAACTGCTGGAAAAATATGTCACTAAAACCAAGATCCAAAAATTTTGTAATTCTGACGTTAAAGACTTTATTTTATTGTTTGCTTACTTAAACATACACCATAAAAATAACCATTAACCTAAGGCTGTTCAGATCTTTACTACAATGCCTTTTACGTGAGACAAATTCATTATTATGTAGAACTAAGACGACTGACCTATATCACAACATAAATAATTAAACATTTTATTTCTAGTTTCGAATATGAAGTAAATAGTATACGGTTGAAATTCTTTTCTTTGATTACAGAATAATCCGGTTTTATTTAACTTTACAGGTCATTGCAAATAAAAAATAATTGTAGTATTTGGGATTTACAGCTTATAAAATAAGGTTTTCCCTTTTGATGAAAATGCTTTCCGGTTATACTAATACGCCTATTTATCTTAATAATTCGATTATTCCCTTATATATGTACATCTTATTGTGTAAATTACAAATAATGACAATTCGACTCCAAAAAGTAATACGTACAAGCAAAAGTTGTTTAAAAATCATTTATGAACTTAATTTATTTACATACTTTTGTACCTGATTCATAGATCATGTGTATTGTACCTAACACGTTAGAGAGTTGGGAATAAAGCTTGAATTACACTGGACAAATCTGCTAAAGGTATATTTCAAACGTTTTTGTAGGTAAATTTGGTGGCCATATAATAATTATTTAGTAATTAAAATGTTACATTTGTTTGATGGTTATAATTTCCCTGCAAAGCTATAAACTAACCTTGCTGAAATATATTTTGTTACTTTAATAGATGTAACCTTGGAGACGTACATGTATTCTCTTCTTGCGAAAATAAAAATTAATAATTTTAAATTTTGTTTCACATTTCTTATAATTCCATCGATAATAGGTAAAACTTCGGAGCACGGTTAGTTATTAGTGATTTCAGTTTAGTACGGGCTGTAATCTGTAATGGACAAAGTGGGGCATTGTACAGAATTTCTTAGAACAACGATCCACGTGATCTCATGTGGTTATTAATTAAAAAAGCTTCGAGGTCAAGGCCACCTGACAAGGGGACGGACAGAGGGTTGTTCACGTCAGCAAGATCTCACAGCCGCCGATCGGAAATAGCGGAGTGCTTAAGTCTCTTGTAATAGAGTACACTTCACTTAACATGCTCTTTGGTACAAAAAATAATATGCTATTTTTGTAAGACATTTTCAGGTACATTCTTCATTGGAAAGATTATTTAAATTTGGAAACCTGCTTTTCAGTCGAGATTAGCCATGGAGACAGTAAAGAAAAATTGAAAAATAACTATCTGACTCTGCAAACGTCGTTTTGCCACATAAATAAATAAAATTTGGGGTTATATATATTTTACATGCTGTATCATAAAAAAAGAAACAATAAATTTTCTCTAAAAAATAAAAAATCAAAACTTATGGGGATGAAAAATAGATAGCAGCCGATTCTCAGACCTACAGAATATGCATAAAAATTTTCATTAGAATCGGTCGACCCGTTTCGGAAGAGTATGGGAACGAATATTGTGACACAAGAATGTTACATATTAGATGTATTTATTACATGAACTTTATGAAATATTATTGAAATATGAATAAGATATTATTCTTTACGAAAGACAAGAATTTTAAATAAAATTGTAAGTTAAGCAATGATCAGAACGAATACATAACTTGGATGAACAAACTATCCAATCATTTCATCTAATTTTGTTAAATCATCTTTTTGTTTCGTTTCCTCAAACGTCATATATGACAGACAACACATTGAGGAGTCAAAAATGTTGTTTTTTAAAAATACAAGTATTTCAAATAAGTAGACGATTCTTTTTTTACATTAAACAATATAAAACTCAGTGTTTACTTTATTTTCGTGTTTATTTATTATATTTTAAAACACGTACAGTATTTGGTACGATTTTCTCTAACGTTAAGTTATTAATTACTGAAACGTTCTATAATAATTAACGTTTAGTGTATAAAACCATTTTTAGAAACGAATTATTGAAAGTAGTAAGACGTGACATTATTTAATTAATCTAACTTTATGTATATGTAATGAAATGTTGAGTTCAAGTTTGTTCATTAGAACTTGTTCGAAGTCAGTGTGAGTCGTTAGTTTACTATGCCTTAAAGCAAGTTTCAGTTTTATTTATGTCTAGAATCGGGCTGGTATTATATTATTTAACTAAAACTTGTAAAATATCGTACAATTAACAGCTACATAGAATAGTTGAAACGATTTCAAAGTAGATGACTCGATATTATTGAATTTTCATAAACTTAAAAGTTGGTTACGAGTTTACTTCCAACTCTAAAATGCTAGTCGTCTACATAGGAGTAAACAAATGTCCTTTGATTTTTAACCAGCTTCGATTTATTTTGAGGTATT
>JAOSYY010000007.1:13619929-13640901 GCA_025727935.1 Hebomoia glaucippe
GATCGTTTGTACTCGAATTTACATAAGAAATGTAGATGTTCCTGATAATAGGAAGATAAACAACATATTATTTAACAATAGTATAAATTGTTAAATTTTTTGGTACCAAACAGATTTATCTACAACCCTTCGAGAAACGTATCAGTAATATTTGTCTGCAAAGCTTATGTTATTATAATATTTATCTAAAATGATTATAAATAGGGAAAATAATAAACACATAACTTCACGTGCTGTAAATATTTTAACCGAATAATATTAAATCAAACAAAGGTTTCTTGGCTGACCCAAAGGTTGTGGAATTTGCTCAATTCCACTCTTGTTGAGTATTTTAACTTGCGAGGATATTTAAAGACGACTAAAAGTAATGAATTTATGCTGACGTACGAAATATTTTTTATACTTTCCATTATATTTAGAACATTTTTACGATAGTTTACTTATTATAATTTTGTGCAACACATTAATAATATAAATGAACATTATTGGTTAGCTTTTAAAATAACTATAATAATAATTATTGTATTTTCGAATCTTAGTATATTTCTTACATTGAGTACAAACATTTATATTTAAAGGAAACCTCTTAAATTGCGTTATGTAAAAGATTTGTCTTCTTTTTCGATGTGAGAAGACCATAAAATTCTTTAAAGAATTTATACAATCCGTATGAATAATTCTTCTACGTTACTCAATGTTATTAGAATAAGAATTCGAACAGCAGTGTTCAATTTCATTTTAAAATCCAATTTGGCACACGCGACATTTACTAGCATCTGAAGTCTTTTTCTGCTAATAATGAGAACAGTCGACGATAGCTCCATAGTAGTATGGCAATTGACAAAAATCACCTATACGAATGCTTATACGAGAAAATCTCAACTGAATTTTTACTCATTCATTCTGCTGTGCCACGCGCTAGATAGTAATGGACTGAATTTAAATGTCTTTATAATGACTCTCTGTTTATCTCGATGTAACATGTTAGTTTAATAATGAAGAATATTTTTCATGAAAAAAAATCAACGTTCTAATACGTGGTCTAATTACGAATGTTAAATTGGCAGTCATTGTTATATATTCAAATATTTACTTATATTAAATGTTATATAGATTTTAACATAACTTAACCAGTTACTTCTAAATTTTGTTTATGTTTTTTATTAGTAATATTCATTATAATCGATTCTATAGTTTAGAGATCTACGTATCGTATTACGGCTTCAAATACCAAGTAAATATGATATCGGTAATATTAAGACGAGTACACTAAGCAGACCATCTTGATTGTAGAGAAAGTTGATCCAGGAATGTGCTTGTAGAATTAATTCATCATACGTAGCCAAGTATGGTCTTCGAGGGCTTATTGAGGTTATACGCATGATTTAAATCAGACCTCTGGCCTTTTCATTAAACAGCATAGAAGTCAAACGTCCATGTCATTCATACACAAATCGTTTTAATTTTAATTCATATTTTATCACCATCATTAGAATTAGATAGAGGAATAAGGAATAAATGCAAATGATATCACCCTCAATACTTAATACATTAAGTATAAGAAAGTAATCAAAAGGAAAATGCGGACCATCGAATTCGATAGGTCTGTTCAGAAGAATAGGAGAGGATAATAAAATTATATTAGCGTTCGCAATATTATTGTCGAGCTGCACTGATACTCAGTGAACCGAAATGTAGATAGAAATCCCAAGATTTAAATGAAGAATAAATCATTTATTAGTTACAATAGTATAATGTCTTAAAGATAATTAATCGATAATTAGTTATAAAAATCTCTAAAAATACGCTTTTGTTAATTATAATGTTCATTTAGATATTCATAGGCTCATTGCAAAAAGCTAAAGGATTCATAAGTGTTAAAAATCTCATTTTTGAACAACAATCCAGTGATTGTTTTGTGTGGAGTGGGTTAATAATTTTTTAAATAGGCCCGTGCAAGAATATTATGTATTTTATATCTAGAAATTTGTTTAAAGTCATTAACAATAGATTATAATAGTCAAAAAGACACATTATTAATATTACATTGAAATAAGCTCGGTCGACTTTTTATAAACCTATGTCCTTTTACAACTGAATCAGCTATTAACTGAAACCAGCCAAAAAATGTATGTCCAAGAAAAAGCGTACATTGTACTTCGCGGATTTCTCAACTATTTGTATACATATTAACCAGATTATGTGATTGAATTAAAGTTTAGAAGTGTTCCATTTTTATCCAATTAATGTTCGAAACGGTCAGTTGGTATCGATAATAATTACGTTTTAAAATAATAGTAAAGAAAGACTTACATGTTATCAAATGAGAGTCAACTGAAAATTGCGTGCATATTTTAGTTTCCCGAAGAAAATTACATTTTCAATGTAAACCCATCACTTATTGCTTTGTTGAAGTAAAACTGGAATTCCTTATTACAATTCAGCGTAGAAATAAAAGCATGCCTTTTAACTTTATTCTATAGACGTCTACTGTGAATAGTGAAACCCGTGTTAAAGAAAAATGATTAAAAGAAAAGCAAACCGAGAATTTTCTTCTCATAATCTGTAAATGCAATTAAAAAGGAATTTTTCTTTAAATTTGGCGGTGTACTTTTCAGTCTGTAGAATCAGTCATTTATAGAAAGACTAGAGTTGTAACGGGAACGGATAAAAGATACTTATTACAAATCTGCTACTAAACGACCTATTCCAGTCATCTTTATATTAGAGGCGCCCACCGGCTTCACCCGTGTAACAATATCTTTATAAATTATAGCCTATGTGTTAGTCTAATGTATTACCTTTAAATGTATAGTTTCACTAAATACCAATGTGTACTGTTAGTGTGAAAGACTAACTAATATCCATACACGAAATAAAATAAAGCCAGCAGCAGAACGTCCTAAAATTTCCAATCGATGATTGATCACTAAAGCATTAAGGTTGGCAACACGTCTTCTAGACTTACTGATCTTAGAGATGTGCATGTTTGCTTTCCTATCGCATAAAAAAGAGACTCACAACTTTCTATTATATTTCTATCTTAAAATATAAAAATGCCATAAATAGTTATATATATTAAATGTTATATACTAAGAGGCTTATAAAGTCAATATTTATCGAAGAAGTCTCTGTACGGCACCAATACGGCAGGTTCACGATTATCTGGATAAAAAAGATAGATGTTTGTGCAAATCATAACATTGATATTTATAGGTAAGGCTAGGAGAGTGAAAAGGATATTTGTTGTTTTCATTATTCATAACAAACTTCTCATCTTATATTATTTTGACGGTCATTGGTGTTTTGATTGATATTAATTAATCGGCATAGAATATGTTCATCAATCAAACTGACATAAATTTGCACGCGCTTTGTTGGCGTAATGACATGCTATAAAATGATGGAAAAGTTAAAATGGTCTTACAATATTTTATATAGTAAGTTCTTTAATATGATCCGTTTACATAATACATTAGAATTATTGCACATTATATATTTATGTAAGTCATTATATATTACTATATTATATGTTTGGTATTATTATAAATTATATGTTATATGATGATAAAATGATTATGTTACCTTTTTACGGTCCTTAGCTCTTCTTAAGACACTCATGAGGCTTATTGGAGGTTCATTACGCTTAGTTACACTGCTTTGTTCACTAAATTGGAACTTTTAGTACTTGGTAGTATGTTGTAATATGTCAATTGTCATATTTCATTGGAAATTTTTAGGATATCAGAGATAAATTTAGATATTTGCCACTTAAATCAGCTGATTAATGTCTGTTGTAGTTTTATTTTTTTTTTGGGGAACCTCACACACATAAAAATATACAATACAATAAATATAACGTATGGAAGAAATGAACATCCTTAGTCATTATAACACAAAATAGGAAAACAGAATGGTGAAGAATTACTTGTAAGTACAAAGATGATAAATAAAATATGCTTTGAATTCAGTTAAATATAATAAAAAGTAATATATATTTTTTTAAATATTCATTATGAATATAACACACAAAATTCAAACACAATAAAAACATTTGCATGAATGTTTTTTAAATATAGATACATTCAATCGTTGTGTACATGTACAATATTGGCTCAGTTAAAAAAAAATATTCAAAAAAAGCGATGCGCAAAGCACTTTAAAAACGTTTTCGATAATTAAGCGAAGGTGCTTCAAGTAAATAATTATTTTATAAACCTATAAGCAATGTTCATTGTATTTATAGACTTTAAAATCACTCATTGGGTTTTAAGTTATTAATTAATATGCCGGTTTTATTTTCATCTGTTTGTTCTGTTGAGAGCGATAATAACAATGAGCTTTCGTAAAGCCCCTCTTTGGTAGCAAGCAGTAATTAAAATTGGCTTAAATCTACGTCATTTCATTAAAATATTGTTGGCTACATATATACGATTTCGGGTGCTTTTCTCGATAAAAGTGTAAATAAAAACCACTGTAAAATAAATTTTAAGGGACGATCATGCACAATAACGCGTCTTGTTTTGAAGACTTAAAAATTACAAACATGTAATCACGCGTTTTCTCCGTAGGTGTAGACAGAGACTAGGGCTTCCTACATGCCAAGATCCCTTTAAACTTCTATTGCCATTAAAGCATTCGTACACGCTCGTCGATTACGCGGATCTATACGCCGCGGTCTTTCCTTAAGACGTTTCCGAGTACTTAACCCTCGGTCTCACCCTTGTATATTTTATGTATGTGCCGTATGTATTATTTATTGAGTCAGCAATATAAATGGTGATAAAATAAATGAAGCCCAAACTGCTCCTTATAGCACGATTAATTGTTATACCCTATCTATAACGTAACTTCTACATAAATTTGTAACTCAACCAGCAAACCGAATGTGACTTTAGGTTAAGTTTATTTAAAAACCAAATTGTTCACATGTAAAATTAATTATGTAAGCCAAGGCATGTAATTCTCAATACCATTGTTATCCTTAATCCTTAATAAGATTAAACCTATATTTTTAAGTACTATTTTAAGTTTACATTTTATACACCAAATAAATAAAGAAAAGGAGGAGGAAGCCGGCACGAAACGTATCAAATAGCGTCTCAAGCGGCTCCTCCTCAAAATCATTGTCCAGTTATTGATGTTAAATATAAGAAACCACATTGTATAGCTTTTCAGCACCAATAACATATTAAAAAAAAACTGCTCCTTATAACATTAGCTATCAGCCCGTGACCATTAGACTAGGTATTTTGTAGTGTAACTAGAACATATATTCGCTTTTTTCATACGTATAATATTTAATAGTGATAATAATATTAACACAGTAATATTATTATCATCTGTAACCATATTTTAATATAATTATACAAACTAATTTGAATAGGAAAAATTTTAACGTTTCAAACACTAACAATTTTGTTATTCATTTCATTTTTGTATTCTCTGCTGACAAATCACACACATCCTCATTCCAGTTTAAAACGTTCCCCGAAAGTGAATAAGAGAGTTTCATAAGTGCACAAAAAGCCGGGAAGATGTGACGTTGACCGATGGTGTGGACATTAGCGGGCCAGCCATTAGAGTAGCATTGCTTTGTTTTACTGCAACACATATTAATGGTCATGTATATTGCGGGTGTAGCGTGTCATAATAAAACTGTTCTGTGGAATATGAGCTTTGCTATGTATTGTGTTTATGACAGTGCACTGAGACTAATCTATCGATATTAGATCGAAATTCATTCATATAACGTCACTAATTGTTAGATACTTCATTGTCTTTTTTGAGAGCACTAGGACATTCAAATGTTCAGGTGCCTCCTCATCTAGACATAATTTTAATTCTAATCACTGGTTTAATGCCTGCAAATGACTAGGCAGGATATCTAACGATATTAAATCGAGAATGACTCAATGGTATAGCGTAAGGTGTACTTGTCGTTATTCATAATGTATATTTTATATGGCTGGATTTTAAGACAGGCTTCTCAAATGCACCTGAGGATCGTTTATACTGTGAATGTATTATACAATTTCATTAAATAAAACATATATTAATTTTCTTTAGTAGTTCTAAGTGCCCTTATTTTCTATGCTCGACAAATCCAACGTGGTTCATAGGAAAATGGTTGATCTGATTACAAATCTGTAGCACTCACGTCAGACAAAATTACAAAAATTAATATAAACATAATTTTAATTACTAAAACAATAGATTCAGTTCACCGTGTGATTTTTGGTTATTTCAAGATATTATGTCAATACTATCCATCGAGCTATGGTATTATCGATATAGGTTACTGTACAAAAGTCTTAAATGCTTTTCTTTAATAATTCTTGTAAGTGTAGTTGTTTTATATAATTTGATATATATAATAAAAATAATAATAATAAATAATTTAATCGTTGACAAAAAAAAATTATGTACAAAAAATATTTTGGAATGTATATCAAAACGGTAACTAAAAGATTTTTACTGATGTTGTTATATTCAATGTTGATCGCTTTATCGATATTCATTAGCGCCAGAGGCTTTTGTTTCAACTTGTTGAGGATGAAGATGAAAAAAATGTTTCGGTGAGACAAGGCAGAAAGAACAATTTTAACAGTGAAATAGACATATAAATGTGTATACTATGTACCTATATTATATAGTCATTTATGAACATAAATCCGAATACAACTTGTTTGTGTCGAAATATAATCGCGCTGATCGAGTAGTTTCTTTGGAAAAGTTTTACTAGTAATAAATTAGGTTTTATTGCATCTCTGAAGTAGTAGAGGGAAAACAATAAAATTAATATTAAGATTATGATGAAAATAGTTAAATCTACTTCGACAATACTATTACATATTTGAAAAGAAAATAATATACTTATTCTTATATGCATAGATTCATCACATACACATGACTAAAAATATTTAGATTATATTCACTATTTACCTTAAATCACTATTTACCTTAGTTTTTCATTAAATGACGAAAACTTTTTGTATGGTTGAAAAATTACACACGTCTTGTGAGAAGACAATTTCTAAATTTCATTGAAAGTTATTGCAGCCTATAACAATATATTATCGAAGCAATTTCTATGAAAACATCTTAACAACGAAAGCTTTTTGAAAGTTTGTCTAACAAGAAGTATTTTCAGAACGATTGGATTTGCATAACCAGAGAGTTCTTTCGAATACTTTAGTAGGAGATAGGGTCAGATATCAATTTTATTCTATACTATCAGAATAATCACATTTCCTATTTTTAGAAACTGTCTATTGAATTCAACATTTTCACATATCGCTTTAAATCACTCGAATTTCAAATGGAATTTATGATAATTATTAAAATTTTGAATATAATTTATAAGTGACTAGACGTTGTATAAAATAGATATATACATAAATCAGTAGATGAAGCCCAAACATTAAATTGGGAGAATAATACGCAAATAAAAACTTTTTAATTGGACTAAATTATGGTTATAAATAAATAGAACCAAAGCAAGTGGAATAATAATTATGTATGTAGCTAAAGAATTCTCACCCTTAGAAAAGTCATTCTTGTGCTTGCCTAAGAACATAAAAGTTTGTAAATACTTAATAATTATTGTCGTAAAATCGCTCTGAGGTGCCAGCTTTTCTAATTGGATATGACACCCAAAAACCGCACTCCTCCGGTGGCTGTCTCCGAAACTAATTTCAACAACGCTTTATAGTTCTGTGGTTTTAATATATTCCTAATAACTGCAAACTACCGTATTGTAGATAAATAAATGGTTTATGTAAACAAACTTATTGTAACGAATATACGTGTATAAAAAATTTGCCAAATGAGTTTCAAAGATTTGTTGGCTGGTTGGGACATAAGTACAACATTTACCAACAGTTTTACTAACATTAAAATATATTAACTATGTTCTGTTTATGCCTAAATTAATATGACCTATGATGTTCATATTCGTTTAAAAATACACTCTACCCTTCTATATCTAACGCTAAAGTCCGTAAGAACATTTACTGTTGCCTGCAACATTTCCCATATATTCCTCTTAAAGGATTAAATCAAGAATTCAGAATCGTTAGGTGGCGAAAATATCGTCAATAATTCGTAACAAACGAATGTATACTGTAGAAACGTATATATTTACCAAAAAAACGTTGCCTATAGTTGTGAGTAATAACGTACCGAAAAAGCTTTGCATTAATATTCACCACCTTGACCTTATCCACTTGTCCATTTACTATCTGTAAGATGGAGGTGGCTGTTGAATTAATTAGAGCAAGCTCTAGACTACCGGACAGGAACCTGACTAATCTTTCGCTACGTTGCAAATAGATAAAACGAACGAGGTTAGATGCAATCTATTTGGTGCATACTGTGACTTCTAGTGTTGTCGTATATTTACGCCATTGTCACGCTTATAAATTCAATATTATTTTGCTAAATTACTTATACGTTTTAGTAAGATATTTTTTTAGTTCTTTATTGAGTAGTTTAGAATACTATTTGTAACTATCAACGTTTCATCAACTTTTCATCTGGCATGGCTACGCATTGACATGTTAAATATCTATTTCAGTGATTCTCAACCGCTGTGCCGCGGCACTTTTGTGTGCCGCCAAATTTTTGTCATAAACTATTAATGCAGTGTGTTGTAGTAAGTAAATAATTTTTATCTTTTTCTTTGTGTACCACCAAATTTTGAAATCGTTAAATATGTGCCGCAACAAAAAAAAAAGGTTGAGAATAACTGATCTATTTAGTTAAGTTTTGGTTTTCAATCTAATGTTGCTGCCTATATACGTACACCTCAAGGTAACTAACAAAGTAAAGACTTAGATTGTTTCTTTTTAAACAAGTGTTGAAAAGATTTTTTTAATCGTGATTAGATAACCGCTTTCTTTGTTTAACTTTATGGTTGACTGAAACAAATTCATAATTTCCGATTTCCATTTTGACGCCTAGTTAATTATAATTTTCTTAATATCATAATAAGAGAAGTTGAGACTTAAATATATTATTTATTAACAAGTCTTACATTCGTTAAAATATATACATTGGAAAGCCATGATTTTTATTTAGATAACGAGAAAAGTTATCCCGTATTGTCGTCACTGCTCGTTTTCCGAGTATTAGAGTTAAAAAGACCGTTCATAGTTTAAAAGTCATATTTGAACTCCGTTGTTTCGCCAGTTAAAAAGTACTTTGAACTGATACGATTCTGTAGATTGTTATCAATTCTATTTCCTCGAGATCAGCTGAAAAAATATATTTTTAACGTGTAATCGACGACTATTTATGTTTCCAAGTTGAGAAGGTTTAGGTAAGTGATGATTTTCTAATACTTTAATTAATTTACTGTCTTAGGCGCGACGGTGTATTAAAAACATTAAAACTGTTTGAGAAACTAACATGAGTAGTAGTGTCCCTGTTTATAAATATTTAAAAATATAATAGTTTTACCCCGAAGCGATATACCGTGCTACCTCACAACCCGAAATCCATTATATATCAATCAAATGTCTCTGATTGACAACCAAAAATACTTTTACTCGTTTATTACGCTTCCAATTTAATAGTCTATTCAAAATTGTTTTGTTTTGTTTTATCATAACTGAAATTTAAATAATTCACTATATAGAACATACAAAAACCATACTTGACATTTGTATATTTTATAGTTTAAGAGGTCATTTACGGGATAAAGTATAATTTACAATACAGTAAATTGAAGTTTTCATTATTTGTAGCAATTTCTTATATATAGATCTTCATTTAAGATATTTCATGTATCTTAATAAATAAATATAAATTAAACGTTAATAATAATTAATACATCAACATCGAATACGTAATAGAGATACACTGAACATAAATCAACTTCCAGCTATTATTCCGGAAATGTCTGTTTTATCAGTTCGATACAATATAATCAAATGTTGGCAAGTACTATGAATTGAGTTTTTATTGTTTTGGCCTCTCGCCATATTCAGTCCATAAGAAGTGAATTTTTCGTAATTCGTTTACCAATATTCTTTATTAATTCCTTTGATAAAAAATTATTTCAGTCTATACCGAAATATGGTGTTCAATTACAGATTATTTTAAGCATTGATTCACATAATGTTAAAAAGTACTTTAAAATCTTGACTTTAATACACAGCCGTATGTCACGCCTAAAGGAAAGCCTACAAGATGTAATGTAGCAGGCTTCCCTTCTTTCCGGATGAACGGATTTTCCGTTGGCGTCACTAGGAAATAGAAACCAATATTGCATATAACAAACATATGTATGGAAGATGAATAAGTAATTAGAAGACTAATTTATTCGAATTTTAAAATCTATAAGAACCTTCGTAAAAATAACATATTGGACAAAAAACCTGAATCATCTTATTTTGTTACTAACAATAATATAATATGGTTTTTTGTTAACTTATTATAAACAACAATAAACAAAATTAAGTTCCGAAATACAATGTAGTATTTATTTATTTTTTGAACATGTGAATTAAATTTTAAAGGTATGTGTAACAATATAAGCTTTGAAAGCTTCTAAATATTTTCTTCAGTCGTGAAGTTTTCCAATAAGTCCGTTTCATGCGATGAAAGTAATAAGAAATTTATAGTTTGAGAATGTCAGGTGACGTCGTAAATTCCAAAGCTTATTAAAATGATACTTATTGGAAGGAGATTTCACACATTCTGACTTTAAGATTATGATTTTACTCTGTTGTTGATTTAATAATATATATTACACGTAAAATATCTTCATTATTATACACTCATTCTACGGACAGAATTCTATAATTGTATAGATGATTCTTTAGTAAGAATAAGGAATTCAGCTTTACAAAATTTAATTTACTGTTTAATTATAATATAAGACAGAACCTTCTCCTACGGAGATGTAAAAACGAACTTTAATTTAATTTAAGTGCCTAGGTGTACAATTTCGTTACTTCAATAAAGCGAAGAGCACAGCGGAAATTACTATTAACTTTAACTTGATCATTTCATTCAGGCCTGAAACTTTTCTGAACCTTGCTGTTATATCTTTTGTACCTCACTTAACTAATAATTAATTACTAATACGTGTAATGTCTCCTATTGAGAGATAATAATTTTGAAATACAGAACTTTATCTAACCACTTGTGATATATTCGGCTCAATTTAAAAAACAAAACAACAATAAAAGTAATTTATATCTTGAATACTTAAGTAGTCGCTCAGTAAGACACGTACGGGTTAAATTCGGGCTCTTGTTTAGAGTATTCGTAATAGCATCCTTACGCCTCAAATTTTCAGGGGCCCTTGGATACCTGTGTGAAATACTACAAAAGTTTTCTATTTCTGCACAATTCTCGTATTATTATATTATAAATGTTCCATAAATATTATACTGTAAAATCTCTTAATTAATACAAAATCGGAATATAGTCGTTATTTATCTCAGTTTTAAAGACCACTAAAATTAAGTAATGAGCGTAGCTCTAGAATTAAAAAAAAAGTAGGTCAGGAAAATACGTTTAAAAATCAGAAATATTATTTGTATTACCTACGGTATTTTTATGGATATAACCGGGTTTCATAATAAATTTCCCGAATATATTTTATCTAAGTAATATAATATAAACAAAATATTGAATAGTATACTTTGGTGTATTAATCAAAAAAATTGCTTTATTAAGATTAGAAAAGATTTAGTAAAAAATAATTTATCACCTGAAAATAGTGAAATTCGTATCTCTGAGTAAAGCTTTCAAGATGTGAAAACGAAAATATGAAAAGCGGGGGCGTCCCATGTCTTCAACTTCTCCCAAGGGACACTGGAGAGAATATACAAGTTGAATAAATAAGTACCTTTATCTTTTACAAATCTAACGGCGACCGATTCAAAAAAAATACAAAATCTTTTTGCCATTTTCGAAAGTATTTACATGAAGCAAATTAAGGATTTAAAACTCGAGATATCGCTTTTATACTTT
The DNA here is from genome assembly GCA_025727935.1 of Hebomoia glaucippe. Taxonomy (NCBI): domain Eukaryota; kingdom Metazoa; phylum Arthropoda; class Insecta; order Lepidoptera; family Pieridae; genus Hebomoia; species Hebomoia glaucippe. The sequence goes on from JAOSYY010000007.1 coordinate 13,631,918, forward strand.
TAAATGGTGACCTCATGTACTAAAGATTAAAAGATGACAGGTGTCTGAATTCAAATTTCGAAATTAAATTGGAATCTGCCAAGTGCACTGACAATTTGCTGTAGTATTTCTGATTATGGAATCGAAAGTTTTGCAAGTTTTTTTTATTTCATTGCCTTCATTGAAATGTTTAACAGATAAATAGTTTAAAAGACAAACGAGTTGTAATAAGAGTTTTACTTGGTCTCAAATAAATTTTACACGCACGACTTCATCTTTCATTTGAAGTACAAAACAAACAGCATTAGAATCACTTCATACAACATGGAGTGACGTGGAAGAAACCCTTTTCGATCCATGTAAGGTTAATAATGTAATAGTAAATAATGGAAAATACCTTTTTTCGTATCTATTAGAATGGAATAAGGGCTGTATAGTTGCGGACCTCGAAAGTTATTAGGGTCTCTTCACTGTGCAATAGCACTTAAAGTCTTGAAGCTACAGCTGAGATTTATAAAATTTAATGAGATGCAAATGTATTTTAAAAAATAAATAATTCGAGGAAAGATTTGATGATAATCTTTATAGATTAAGTCACAGATTAATATCTTGTATGGATGCTGACAAGCAAAAAATCATACAAAATAACTTAATATATTTCCATTAAAGTAATTATATTTAGCAAAAAACTCTAGCGCGATAAACAGAACAGTATAATTCAAGAAAAAAGATAAGATTCTGTGGTCATGTGAATAATGTTAGATATACGAATTAATTACTTTTATGCTTTTGAACATCGATATTAACCTTAGTGAAGATAAAAGGCAAGATCTTTTATTACACAGACACATAAACTACATCATTCTTGTGTTCAGTGCCGGATGTGATAATTATTCTTTACTTTTCATAGCTATTATTGACAAACATATTCAGAATTTAATTTTTTCTACGATTTATTCTTAATAATTTATAAACTTTTTACAGAATACAAAGTAATAAACTTCACCGTATGATACTTATATACATATTTTATGACAAATTGTCGTAATATAATATAAATACGTAATATTTACTGTTTAAGTCAAAGGTACCTTAAAGTCCCAGATACTTCTTCGTATATTTGTAGGAAGGACTAATACTTTGTATTGTATTTTAACATATAAAATAGTCTAACAAAACATGTTAATTTTCTGCTTTAATGATCAGGCCAGCTCGAGACTATTATACCATTCTACAAAACACCTTTACTCGCAATTCAACTTTTATTACGGCAATGAGACAAGGGAGAAGTAACGTCTAAGATTTGTATTTGAGGGTAATAAATCTTTAAAGAATAACAATGGTATAGGATAATATATAAATGGATACGGCGAAGGCAGAATAAAGATACAAAGCACGTTCAGAACATTCACCGCAGTCGAGCCTTCCATAACAGAATAAAGCCCTCCCTCCATTCGTTAGCGAAATTAATGACTCAGTAAATGAAAGTTTTTAAATCTCTCGTTATATGTTGAGCGTTAAGAGCCTTTTTGATAGTTTATGAAAAGTGTTATACTGTTGTAGAACGTTAAAAAGAGCTTATCACTTTGCTTTATAATATAAAGGGATTTTTATATTTGGAAATACTAAATACTAAATATTTTTTGTAACGAGATTTATTATATCAGAGAAGCATAAAGCTCAATTGAAAATTATGAGTTATAATATATGTGTAAAATTATAATGTGTAGATTTGACCTGGCGACAGCTTTTTAATCTACCTTAAGTATTTTTCTCGAGCCTAACGAGCCCGTTAGTGAAAGAATTTTGGTTCGCGTCCGACATCAAATATATGTTTGCATGCTGAACATTATTAAAAAAAATATCTTATAAAAATTAATATAAATAGTGATTATATCGTTTTAAATATACCTAAAGACACTCATATAACATAAAATTATTTATTACTTACAGGCAGACGGCAATATTTTATATCTCGCCCGAAGTTACATTTTGGCGTAAAAGATGAAGTATTCCCGATAAAATTCTAGAACATAGTCAACATTAATTGGAGATATATTTGGTATAATGACGTCAGTATCTGCAGATATTTGATGTGAAATATTTTCATGTTTATATCTTAGATGAGCGATGAGCAAAAACTCTTAATGGCGATTTTTGCTTACCGGCTACATAGTGGTACAAAGTTACTCTTCTATCACTGTCGTGGTAAGTTAGACTACCCCTACTAGGATTTCGCTACTTTCTGATATGCATTGGAGAAATTGATTCCAAAAATCGCGAAATAGAAATGGGTTGTTAACACTTTTCCCTGTAGAGGAGTAAATAAATCTTAGAAAAAAGTCTTAAAGGAAATTTTTGTGTGATTAGTAAGGCTTGGAACATGTATTTTTGACACCTTTTCAGATTATCTTTGTGTTTTGCTATATCAAAATCATTTTTGACTAACACGCTTTAAATCCCAGAACTGTAGTGATCCAGCTTTATAATAAAAAAAAGTTTTACACGCTTAACCTTTAAGACACGCTACCCATAATAAGTCGTACAGTAGCAGCAAAACATGAAAATGGAAGTAAATTGTGACAAATTACTGCGACTTTGTCTCTTTGCTATGAAGTCACGTTTAATCGAAATAAATAAGCACATACTATATCACTCGGATATTGTGTTTTGTAGTATGTGCTGAGATTTTTATATTTCTCTTATTTAGGAAAGAAGGGACGTTTTCGAGGGCTCGGTAGCCTAGCGGTTGGATAAAGTACTTGTGACTCCAGAGCGCCGGGTTCGAATCCCGGTTGGAACGCAGTTGCATTTAAAAATATGTAATTTGTGTTCTGCCTCGTAGAACACGAATTACATATTACATATATATCCAGGTCTCGTACCACCGTACATTAATGAAAAAGTCGTGAAGTGACTATTCGCGTTCCGGCTGACAGCAAAACATCACAACGTCAAAAGAACTATGGCTAAGGCCTTAAGGTTGGCAATGCGTCTTGTAGATCCGTTGATCTTGGAGGTATCCATGGGTGCCAGAAAAAAGTTGTAAATTTCCAGTTAATTTTTTTATAGTGTTTTTACTTTTAGCAATTAATAGTGGTCTGTCGTAATTTTGTTTGCTAATTTTAGTTCCGTGATAGAAGAACAAAATCCAACGTAATAGAATTGACGTTGTCCTTAACGGGATATATTTAATGATTCTGTGGTCACAAACCTACGAGACATAAAACGTTACGGGTACGATGCCTATACGATTTGACATAATTAAAGTTTATAAAGAGCGCATAAACTAAAAATAAATATTTGATAATAATGTGACAATTTTAAATTACGGTTAGCTCTTTTGAAAACGGAACGTTGTTAATAAACTATCAACAGAATTTCAGCGAGTAGGCTTTGACCAGCGTGAAAACAACCATCGAAAAGGAGCTACAGTTTTATGTCACTTTGTTTTGTGCAGATCTATCAATTTTCGCAGTAATTTGAGGCGACTAGTGATGGATCGCGCCTGAGTGAAATGAGCCGTGTAACGCAAACACGTCACCTACAAGAGCAGAGAAGATAAACAACGACGTCATTTCAAATTGTAGTGATGAAATTTCTGTGTTGCTCTGAAATTTTATCTGTGGTGATTTTTTTCATTGTATCGTAAAGCATACTAATAATTCATAATTTCTGTCATAAAAAATTTAGAGTGTTTAAATAACAGTCTTAATACTAACATATTATATATGAAAAACCTTACTGTTACAAGTAGTTTAAAAATTGAGTTCTATGTTTTCGCAAACAATATTATAAGCCATGAATTCAAATCTCGGAAATGAACTATGGGGATATCATAAGTTGCGATATGAACTACGAACCTTTGTGTATGTATATAAAGATATTTTTTGACGATTTTATTTACAGCGTAAATGACATATTGGCCCAAATATCATCCCAACATTTCAGAATTATTTCACCTTAGATTTTGTCAACCACTTCTAGTGGCCTATCATATCATTTTTGTATAAACTCACTGAATATACCGCGTGTTTTCACTTCTACATATTTATTATAGGTATTGGTAATGTATAAGAATAAAAGAGACTATCTGTAAATCGGGTAACAACTTCCCTGACATCGCATTTGAAATAAACAAAGACAGTCCTGCTGTGAGATACGCTTAATATACTGGTTAAAACCGCAAAATCCGTTAAGTGCTTTTAGAGATTACCCCGTACCTACAGATAAATAAAAAATCTGTTGTATTGTATCTCTCTTTTTTCGTCCACCATCAGTTTTTTATATATTCATTGAATGTTCAGATACGTGGTTTCAAGAGATTTTTATACGTAGATACCTATATCTAAAATACAGCCTACTGTTTTTTAGCAAAATATAAGTAATTATAGCATTAATAAGACCCAGGTTATTCAGGAGGCGTATTATAATATGAAGGGAATAAATGGCAGTAATAAAACTGTCTCCGTAGAGTATTGTCTCAGTGTCTGTGAAGTGGTCATACTTGGTGTTTACGACAAATGAGCTTAACGAGCCATCGCGAACTCAGAATGGCACTACAGTCATTGTACTTTTCAGTCAACCCGACTGTAGAAGTGATAATCTCTTGGAAGATTGCTGAGAATTATGATTTTAAAAAGGTCTGCTCAGGATATTATGTGACAAGGAAAAATCATTTTAAGAAAATGTACACTTTTTATATAAGCGATTTGTTAATAGTTATTTAAATTTTTAATAATATCATTAGGCAATGAAATGTTAAATGTTCAATAATGATCGATGTATCGTTATTACTCATATGTTGTTTTGAGTATGATCATAATATGACTACGAGTATTGATGAAACTAAGGAAACGTTCATAGATGGAAATGTCGTGAAGTGTTGTGCGCGTTTCCATTTGAGTTTTTAAATTTCTGAATACTCGAAATAAAAATAAAATAAAGCCTTAAGATTGGAAATGCGTCTTCTAGATCTACTGATCTTGGAGGTGTCCATGGACGACAGGAATCGCTTAGTATAGTTGAACTGTATGTATGTACCTTCCTCTCGTGTAAAAAAAGAAAATAAGGATTATAATCCTTGTTAATATTATAAATGTGAATGTTTGTATTTTGATATAAGGATTTTTGTAACTTATTCACTGAGCGGATTTTAATGAAACTTTATAAAAATATAGCACATACAACATAATTACACATAGGCTATAATTTGTTACTGACGAAATAGCAATTGAAAGAAAAGAATACAAGAAAATGCGCATTACCCTGATTATCTTTAAAAATCGAAATTGGATTAGGGCATAAAAATCTGCATTATTAATATTAGAATTAAAAAGGCAAAAGTATATAAATTTATTTATTTTCACATCTTCCAATTCACGAAATATATATAACAATAATCCGCCGACACATTGTACACACAGAAATACTATTGTGCGACTCAAAAATCTTTACAATATCTTTACATACAACCAGAGACATAAGTGTATCAGTCTAAAGTTACTTGTAATTCTTAATTTATTTAGCTTAAATCTTTCAGATTGGAACATAAAAATCGAAATAGTAAAACACAATAAGTGATATACTGTTTTTTTTATAGGAAAATCCATTATTTTTAAAAGAACTAAATATAATAATCTAAATTTTTACTATGCTAATGAAAGTTATTTAATCATAATTACACTTAACTTTTATTTCAATAAATGTCCATCGATTTATTTAGATTTATAGTTTCTAACTATTTACAAACAATTACAAAAAAATATAAAATTTTTCTACAGGATTTAAGAGGTATATTGAGATTATCGGCAATTTAATTATTATGTGTTAGTTACATTCATTCTATATTTAAATTTCTAATGAACCAATGAGAATCTATTTAACTATGAAGATTTGAAATAATAATACTAGTATGCGCTTTTTCATATATTTTTATAAATTAATTGCTAAGATAAAACGCAATTAGTGTTCGAAATAGTAATTTTAAAATATTGCTTGATTTTTTACCCTTAACAACTTACAAGGAGATTGCTAATTATTTATCGAAGGTATAAAGTTGATCAAACGGAAATTGAAGGACACTAAGTGGGCACGTACCTAAGTAAAAAATTATAAATGTTAAAAGATATTTAATAGGAATAAACATTAGTTGTAATTTTCAAATGACATTTGAATACTAGTGTGAATTTGCCTTTGCAAATTAATTATGACATTATCTATAATATAATAATGATAAATTATTGCACTCAAGAACAACTACAATTTATGTTAGTATACTTAAAATATTATTTACAATCAATCTAGACCAAAGTCAACTGGTCCACATGCTTAATTATAATTACAATTTTATTATTAATATTTCCATTGTAAAACACTGTGTTTACAATCATGTGTGTGTCCCGGGGTCAAATGAACAACATTGATTGCTCGATCAAAAGTAACTCGCGGAAGTCATCGGGTTAAAGTCACTTCTGTGTCACTCGAACTTCTAGAACTTTCTTTGATCACGTCTAATTCTCTATTTGACAAAGAAGAATGTCTTGAAAATTTTTGTGTTCCATTAAATTCTAATTTACTATCCGGACATTCATGTATTCCGTTACATTCCTTATTTTCATCGGAATCATCTTCAGTCAAATCGTTCACTTCAACTTCTAACAAATTCTCCATATCCTTAGCACAAGAAAAGTTTCTTTCATGACTCAAACTACGTATTCTATCTAAATTATGTTCCAAATTCGGAATGTTATCATCATCCAAACATGGAGAGTCATCAAACTTCCACTTAATATTAGAATTAAAATGTTCAACTCCAGGATAAACACTTACACTATTACTTCTGTGCCCGAAGACCGGGCAGTTTCGGAACTCTCACAATTCTGAGTGTCTATTATTACATATTTTGCTGAAATTTCCTTCATCTAAGCTCAAGTTAGATCGCGAGCGACCGCACTCAAAACCTGCACTAGGTCTAAATAGACAAATATCTGAATTTTTTAATCTGCAATGTCTAGCGCACGATTCTATTTGGAAAGCAGATCTATCCAAATGCCGATACTCCGCGGGACCGTAACCGTCAAAAAATCTAGACCCATGCTTACAAGAACCGTGATAACCTTTGAACGATCCTGTGCATCGAACTGGGTCTCTGTGACATGCCTTTTGAAGAGCGTGTAGAGAATTTGAAGAAACTGTACGTTCGAGAATTTCACCCCAATATTTTTCCCGAAGTCCTTCAAATTCTCCTTTAGAATGTAAACCATCTGATGTAATGGGGGACCCACAACAACCTGTAGGCTTTTCATATCCGGGAAATGATTTTGTTTTTCGACAGCAAAGCTAAAAAAAAAATAATTCTTAAAAGTCGCACACTCAGAGTCTGAAACTGTTATACAATGCAGTAACAATAAATTGTATATACTATATTTTAGTCGTATAATAAAATTAAAATTCTTTAGCATTAATAGAATAGTCGTACCAGTTACTCAAGCTAACTTACTTAAGTAAACTTTAAATTTTGACGTAAATTAAGTGACAATATATTTGAAAATAATGAACTCTTACGTAATATTGAAGAAGGTCATTGCTAATTCGTCTAAAATGGCTATTTAGAAGCCAATATAAGAATGGATTCCAAAAACTATCGCTTAGAGCAATCCAAGTCACGATAAAATCCAATGAAGGAGGAACCTGTAAAAAGCGAAATATTAGAATCATAAAAACTATTTACAAAAGTCAACTGAAAGGCAGTAAGTGTCATATTTTTTAAAGCAAAACGCTGGATTAATTGTGGAATGAACATTCTTGTGAGGGATTACTGATAAAATGACATGGGTAAAATAAGTATAGAAAATTTTAAATTATATTAAAGCAATATATCATTTTTAAAGCAGTACCTTACACCCAGTGCAAGCTGCGACGACCTCTTGAATGGTCGCTGGCGTGACCATAACAATAAATCCTAAGGACATTGCAGCCATAGTACGTGACGTGCTAACGCTATGTGGTCTTATAGGCGCTTGTATTTGCTATAAAGAAGTAATGCGTATAAATTCTTTCCCACCATTTAATAAACTTTGCACACTATAATTCAATTACCAAAAGCGGTTTTATCATGATATGCTAGTGATTAAAATAAAACTAAAAATGAGGCTCCCAGATTTATAAGTTCAGCTCTAAGAAACGAAAGATTGGGTTACATTATTATTGAGTCAAAAAAACGTGTTAAAAAGACAATCTCTATTATATAGATGTTCGGAAAGTATTCTATCATATATAGCTTTAATAAATTTGCTACAATCTCTAAGAGTTATAATCGGGGCCTTAATTAATTTTCTTCTTACCACAGTCTCGATGTCAATATGATTCTTTGTACATGTTTGTGACATTCCATTTGGCCGTGAATCTTCACATTTCCCTCTCGTCTTGCTAACATGAAAACCTGATCCATAACAATACATAAGAGCCATTGTGGTAGGGAAATAGTAGGCACAGCAGGATAAGATTCTAAAAAATAATATTATTTAAGTTTGTCTATTTAAATGTAATAAAACAACAACTCAATATTGATTAATATATCAGATGATATTATATTTTTGTATTTATTTAATACTTAATATATCAATTTATGTAAACGATATTAAAATAAATTTAATGAAACAGATAACAATATGCATGGTCATCCTACGGTTTAATTAACGCAGGCAAATATTATTATGACTTCATTTCTCACTAGGTCAAATCACGAATGATAACGACACCAGCTATGGCAACAAACAAATAATTGAAACTTAATAGCAGATATTATACTATACCTGAATGCCACTCGACTATGAAAGACGTCACACGCCATTAAACCTGTAGCGTTAAAATAATAACCTGACTTCGGTAGCACCATTATCGCGAACAAAGATACTGATAAAATCCACGTTGTACTTATTATTAGTACACAGCCCTGAAATAAACTCTAGTATAAGTCAATGAATATTTAAGATATACATATA